>JAJONR010001650.1:0-106755 GCA_029582245.1 Solanum etuberosum
ATATAGAATGACTATGAGATATAGTGCTTTGAGAAGTAAAGCTTATGTTGTCAATTATTGACTATTACTGTAATTGATTGTGGAAGGGATAGTTCCCACATGAATTGCTTATGTTATGAATGTGAAAGGCTTTCTCACATTGAATGATTTTAAGTTGAAAATATTGCTCACCTAAAATGAATCTAATGCTAATGACTAAGATATTGATGAGGCTAGAGACGATTACCCATGAACTCCAAATGAGATGGATATGAGGTGATTACCCGTATTCCATGAAGTAGGATAAAGAGGCGATTACCCTTATTCCTTAAAGTTGAACAAGAGGCGACTCCCCATGTTCTTATGATATGATTGGACAAGAGGCGAGTACCCATGATCCTTATAGAATGACAAGAGGCGAATACCCATGTCACATGTTGTTGGACAAGAGGCGAATACCCATGATCCATATGTTAAGTTGGACTAGAGGCGAGTACCAATGATCCCTATGTTAAGGTGGACTAGAGGCGAGTACCCATGATCCATATAAGGACTAGAGGTGACTACCCATAATCCTTAGTAGTAAGGCAAAGAGGCGATTCCCCATGTTTATAAAAGATAAGCTAGAATATGTATGATGAATGATGAGTTGGACTATTTTATTTGAAAGTGAAATCATTTTTTTTTTGGCATCATCTGGGATTATCAGTCCCGGTTGGAAAGTCTTCCAACTTTCCAAGTGGCAGTAAGGGTGACTTATCTGTCAACTTTTCCACTATCACTCCAATCGATGGACGGGGGAATTGCGTGAATGATGAGACCGGCCTAACCTAAAGTCAAGGCTCTTCCCTCTCTCCGTAATATGTGAGGCATAGAATTCACAGCTTATATATCCTTGTTGCTTGAATTGCCTTCCATGATATGCTTGACTAGAGGTGGATGACCCGAGTCTTGACTAAGGATAAGTTGAGGTTACTTCAAAAAGTATTCCTCCTATGTGATGATGATTTATATGCATTGATTATGCTTATGGCTTATGTTGTTGTCTCTTATGCTCATGTTGATGTTTATTTTGGCTATCATATTTAGTACATATTTGAATTAACACATACTCTTGCCTACATTTCTTATCCATATGTAGGGTTTCACGGTATTGACTCTCATCCCCGTGGCTAGGATCTTAGTAGAGAAAGACTTGAAGATTGGTGAGTCCTCATAGCATTCGAGGATATGGCCACCATGTTTCTTATGTCCTTTCATTTAATGTTTTGAACACTATTGCATGGGTTGTGTCCCAAGATATTCATGTTTTAGATGGTTTGAGACAAAGTTTATTAGACTTCCGCTTCATTTATGAAAGACTTTGATATTTTTGAAAAAGTTTTAAATTCCCGCTCATTTCTATTATCTTATGTTATGAAAGCTAAGTGGCTTATATGAGGCCTCTTGGGGTCTTGTATGCCATGTTACGTCTAGGGGGTACCCCTGGGTCGTGACATTGATAATATTATTCGGCGGTGTGTGCCTGAAGCAGAACTGAATGAAATCTTAAAGCATGTCACACTTCACCTGTAGGTGGTCATCATGGGGGTATTCTAACAGCCGCTAACGTGTTATAATGTGTCTACTATTGGCAAAAAAAGTTGAGGTATGCTCCTGCATTTTGCAAGTGTTGTGCCAAATGTCCACTACTAGGAAGCATATCTAGAAGACATGAATTAACTCTTTCTCAAATCCTCGAGATTGAATTGGTTAATGTTTGGGGAATTTATTTCATTGGTCCTTTTCCTTGCTCTTTTTGGAATAAGTATATCCTTGTGGCAGTGAATTATGTCTCCAAGTGTCACGACCCAGGGGTACCCTGTAGATGTAACATGGCGTATGAGACCCCGAGAGACCTCATACAAGCCACTTAGAATTCATAAAATAAGAAATAGCAAGGAAGTAAAGACAATATTTCAAGTCCAATAGTTTTATAAAAGAAAAGCATAAATCTAAAACACTTGTCTCAATAGTCATCTAATACAATAGAATGAAATTGGGCCTAGCCAATACATCATGTACAAAAATGGAAATATAAGAAAGAAACTGAAAAAATGGAAGTCCGCCCTCGAAGCATGAGGACTCACCAAAGCTCGGGAACCTCGTAATCAACCACTAGCCACGAAACTCAGAAACCTGACTATCGGACCCTACATTTGGGGAAATGTAGGAAAGAGTACGCGTTAGTACAAAAAAATGTACCAAGTTTGATAGCTATGCATAAAACATTTAAATCATGCTAAAAGATGACATTTCATGACATGCAATTGACCAAGCTAACATCATTTAAAACATTTGAACACATTGAGATACTTCTTGAAGTAACCTTAGTTCAGTATTATTGTGGGAATTAGTCTTAACCGACATAGAGACCATGTGAGCTAAAACATGATCCCCCAGTGTCTCCCACATCGAAAAGAATTGTCCTACTTGCCAAGGTAAGGACCATGAACTTCTAGCTTAGGTGGATCCACTAGCTAATCTCTATCTAGACAATCATCTTATAGGGGCACATAGGTAAGGGATAAGGAGATTGCTTCTAGAAACCCGGCCTCTACTAACGGGAGATCTTCCATCTCAATATCCTCTCGGTGCTAAGCATAAATCCCACAGAATAATCATTTCTTACTTGTTCTTATTATCCATGGAAGGGTACTCCATCTTTCCAATCCAAGCTAAGTCTTATCCATGGAAAGGTATCATGCAATAACCAATCCAAGCTAGATTTCATTAGGGTAGCTCTTAATCTTTGATTCAATTAAGTGAGAAGACCCTTCAACCTTAGAACCCTTATTATGTGAGAAAACCATTCACAATCATGTTTTCATGTGTATATGAGAAAATCCTTTCAATAACACATCAACAACATCACCATTGATAGTTTACTCTCAAAGCATCCTTAAAACATTTGCATAGATTTCATAAGAACATGCATAATTTCATAATTTACCTTTCAAGGTTCAAAACCCACTTCCAATCATCAACATTTAGAAAACATGGGTTAGATATGGATTTCATCATAAATTCATGTTATTCTATCAATACATGCTTGATTTCATAAAACTCTTCCTTCATAATCAAAATCGCACATCATATGATCATACCTTGAAAACATGGGGATTATATGGGTTCATGGGGGGGAACATCATAAAATCATAGCGTTTCATCAATTCATGCATAAGAGATCATAATTCAATCATTTAAATCAATAAATAAGAGAACACATGACAATTGAAGAAAACACTAACTCAATTGGGGATTTCAAACTTTGAAAATAGAGGAATTTTGGAACTCCATGAATGAAAGAAATCCATGTATGAAAACTATCAGACCTTGAAGCCAATTGCTAATCTTCAATGGAGGAATTGAGACTTGACTTGAAACCCTAGGTTGAATCCTTCTTCTTCAAGCTTTCTAGAGAGAGAAATATTTAAGAGTTCTTCTTTTTGGTGACCTTGAGGAGAATGAACTAATTTGGGGGTTGGAATCACTTATATAGGGGTCTTAGTGAAGGGTAAAATTATGTAGTATAGGAATAAAATAATTAGAAAAAGACCCAAATTCCCCTAAATTTAATTGCCAGTCCACCATTCACGGCCACGACCGACAGACCGTGGACAGGACGATGGTCTGTCCTGCACAACCATCGTTCATGGTCAGAAATATGTGTTTCGGGGGTCTGTACCACGGACCATGGTCCTACCAACCGTCCATTGGTTCCGGCCGTGGTTCCAACTTATTGAACCCCTTTTTAGGTGTCATCCATGGACCACACCTACGGTCCGTGGTCCCATCTACGGGTCATGGGTGGCCTCCGTTGGTTGGCTCCTGCAGCTTCTGAAAATGCTGCCTTACCCTCTTTCAGATACGGGGTGTTACACCAAGTGGGTAGAAGGGATAGCATTACCAAATAATGAAGCGCGAATTGTCACAAAGTTCTTGAAAAAGAACATCTTCACAAGGTTTGGTACTCCAAGGACCATAATAAGTGATTGAAGATCACACTTTTGCAATCATCAGTTTCTAACTCTCTTCTCAAAATAT
This sequence comes from Solanum etuberosum, assembly GCA_029582245.1. NCBI lineage: Eukaryota > Viridiplantae > Streptophyta > Magnoliopsida > Solanales > Solanaceae > Solanum > Solanum etuberosum. The sequence continues at coordinate 4,066 of JAJONR010001650.1, forward strand.
GGAGTCAAGCATAAAGTAGCAACACCTTTCCATCTATAATTGAGCGGACAAGTTGAGTCTCTAATAGAGAAATAAAAAGCATTTTGGCAAAATTTTGAATGTCAACAATAAAGATTAATCGAGCAAGCTTGATGATGCTCTTTGGGCCTACTGCATAACTTTAAAATTTCCCATTGGAATGTCACCTTATAAGTTAGTGTTTTGTAAAGATTTTCATTTTCCTATGGTGTTGGAACACAAATACTTACGGGCATTGAAGAAGATAAACCTGAATTGGGACGTGGCTGCCAGAGTATGTGTACATCAAATTCTTGAGTTGGATGAGTTCCGTTTACAAGCCTACAAAATTTCCGCTCTATACAATGAAAAGGTTAAAAGGTGGCATGATGCTAAGATACTCCCCTGTGAGTTTAGAGTAGGAGATTTTGTCCTATTGTTCAATTAAAGGTTGAAACTATTACCAGGGAAACTCAAGTCCAAGTGGACTGGTCCGCACACTGTCACCCATGTGTATGGAAATAGAGCGATTGAAATTGAAGATGCAAAGGGGTAAGGTTCAAAGTTAATGGGCAACGATTGAAGGCATACTTTTGAGAAAGTCAAGATGTGCGGGTAATTAAAGTGGTGTATTTGGACGATGTCTGAAGAAAATATCCACGCCGTGCTGCGTTGTTAAATTAGGCACTTCTTAGGAGGCAACCCAAGTGTTGGCCATTTTCAATAATGTGGACGTTCACGTAGGCAGGTTTTGAATGATAGGCGATGAAAGGACCAACTCAGCGATTCGTCGATTCCTGTAGGCGAAGCTCCAATGAGTCTGCCTTTTTTTGTGGCTCAACTTGAGTTTCTTACTGACTATTTTGGTTATGCTCTTCACATCTTCAGCGATGTGCCAATAGCATTGGAAGAACTCGTTGCACTCTGGCTAAGCATGCACGAAAAATGGATAGCACATTGGTAACTTCGGTGATGCTCAAGCATGAAAGGAGATTCGCACATGTGCTTTGGGAAATCTATATGTTGCACGCCCAAGTGCAGGAATTATTGTCCCTACCTACAGCCCCAATGGGCGACCTGGGCATACTCGGCGACTCGTTGGTCCAGTAGGCCACCAGTATTAGTGCTTAATCAGGGAGTGCTTTTACCTTTTCTCTATTTATTCCAATTTATCACATTGAGTACACTCCTATATTCTTTTTGGAAGGGTGAGGGCCTCCATGCAAATATTTCTCTTTCTGCTTCATATTTTGATAGTTGTCTATATATTATAGTGTGCTCTTTTGAGGAAATTATGTGTTTTTTTGCTTCTATTCCACTCTCCTTTGAGTTTGCAACAACCCTTCCCCCATGAGTTCAAATCATGTACTTCTTGATGTTGTAACACCTCCAATTTGAAAAGAAGGAAAAGTGTAAAACTTAATTATACTTTAATTCTCTAATTAAATTCTTAACCATAAACCATTCGTAGTGAGATTCGACCCCGACTCTTAGTTGGGTGATTTCATTGACGACGACCACTCCATCCTTTAATTTTTTTTGAGGATTGATTTGAGGATTATAAGAATATCGAGAACTATGGGATTCTAATAAGATTTGCTCTCTCAAGTTATCCATATTGGGAACACACAAACGACCTTGATATCAAAGAACAATATCTCTCTCTTTGGAGAAAGCCTCAATGGACTTTTTAAGCACTTCTGCCTTCAATTCGACCAAAATCGGATCAAGAGCTTGCTTTGCTTTCAAATCTGAAAAAAAGACGATTCTGAACCATTATTAACAACAAAACTACCATCACTTGAATCAACCAACCGAACACCTAGTTCAGCTAGTCTATGAACATCGCGAACCAATTATTTCTTACCATTCTTAACATGTGCAACACTATCCATGGAGACCGCTTAGGGCATCGGCAACTACATTGGCTTTGCCCGGGTGATGAAGAACACCCATATCATAATCCTTCAATAGTTCTAGCTATCTACGTTGGGGAAGATTTAGATCCTTTTGCTTGACCAAATACTGCAAACTCTTGTGGTTGGAAAATACATCTACACGAACACCATACAAATAATGTCTCCAAATCTTTAAGGCGAAAACAACCAATGCTAGTTACAAACCATGGGTAAGATAGTTCTTTTCATGAATCTTGAGTTTCCTTGAAGCATAAGAAATAACCTTTCCATTTTGCATAACAACACATCCTAATCCAATTCTCAATGCATCATAATAAACCACAAACCCATCAGATTCTTTCGGTAAACTCAATACTATGTAGAGGTAAGTCTATCTTTCAACTCTTGAAACTCTTCTCACACGCTTCCAAACATAAGAAAACCCTTCCACAAACCTTCTATAATAACTAGCCAAACCCAATAAACTTTTAATATCAGAAGGGGATAGAGGTCTAGGCAAACTCTTAACGTATGTGTGTTCCTAGCTACTACCTAAATACCCTTACACAAAACAATAGGACCAAGAAAAGCCACAGATCTGAACCAAAACTCACATTTACTAAACTTTGAATATAATTTTTGGTCTTTGAGGACTTGCATAATTCTCAAATTATTGACATGCTCATCCTTACTCCTTGAGTAAATAAAGAATTCCTCGATAAATACAATCACAAACATATCTAGATATTATCTAAAAACTTTATTCATCAAGTCCATGAATATGACAGGAGTATTATTCAAACCAAACGACATCACCAAAAACTTAAAACGATCATACCGAGTTTGAAAATCCATCTTTGGAATGTCATCTTCCTTCACCCTTAATTAGTGGAAACCTGATCGGAGGTCAATTGTAATACCTCGGAATATAGTGGGATAAGAAAAGAGTAAAGTGGGAGGTCACTAGCCCTCCAGGTAGCCAAGGCGCACTTCATGGAGCCCCTCACGGGCCGTGAAGGGCACCACAACTCGTGATGGTGCTTGTGAAGCTTGACAGTGAGTGGCCAAGATGGGCTCTCCTCCCACAAGCCCTTAGATGCCTCGTGAAGGGCCCCATGGCTCGCGGTGGTGCCTGTGTTGGACTTGGTAGTAAGCTCTCCAAGGCAGACCCTCCACACAAGCCACTTGATGGCTCGTGAAGGCCTTGACAGGTCATGAGAGGGATCGTGGGGGGGAAGGGGTTTTTGGGAGTAAACATGTGAGAAGAGTTTTCAGGAATTGAAAGATAGACTTACTTCCGCTCTGGTGTTGACTGTACAGGAAGGAACATATGATTTTGTTGTTTATTGTGATGCCTCAAGAATTGGGTTAGGATGTGTGCTTATGAAAAATTGAAAGGTTATTGCCTATGCTTCAAGACTACTTAAGGTTCATGAGAAGAATTACCCTACCTATTAAAATGAATTAGCGGCGGTGGTTTTTGCCTTAAATATTTAGAGGCACTATTTGTATGGTGTTCACGTAGATGTTTTAACCGACCATAAGAGTTTGCAATATGTATTTAATCAGAAAAATCTTAATCTTCACCAAAGAAGATGGATTGAATTACTTAAGGATTATGATATGAGTATTCTCTATCACCCTGGTAAGACGAATGTGGTGGCGGATGCTCTTAGCCGACCATCAATGGGTAGGGTTTCCCATATAGAAGAGGGTAAAAGAGAATTGGTACGAGATGTACATAGATTAGCTCGATTGGGTGTTCAGTTAATGGACTCCACCAAAGGTGGTGTTACGGCTCACAATGGTTCAGAATAGTCTTATGTAACAGATGTGAAAGCTAAGCAATGTCTTGATCCGGCCTTAGTAGAATTGAAAGAAGCGGTGCTCAGAAAGTCCGTTGAGGCTTTCTCCCAAGGGGGAGATGGTGTGCTTCGTTATCAAGGTCGTTTGTGTGTCCCCGATGTATATGACTTGAGGGAACAGATTCTATCAGAAGCCCATAGTTCACGATATTCCATTCACCCGGGAGCCACCATGATGTACCGTGATTTTGGGGAGTCATATTGGTCGAATGGGATGAAGAATGATATTGCGGAATTTGTGGCTAAGTGTCCTAATTGTCAACAAGTGAAAGTTGAACATCAGAAACCATGAGGTTTGTCCCAAGACATTAGTATACCTACTTGAAAGTGGGAAGATTTGAATATGAACTTAATAGTAGGGTTGCCTTGTACTCGGCGACAATATGATTTGATTTGGGTTATAGTAGACCGAATGACAAAATCAGCTCATTTCATTCCTGTCAAAGTTTCTTATTCAGTGGAAGATTATGCTAAGTTGTATTTGAGGGAAATGATAAAGTTACATGGAGTGCCCTTGTCCATTATCTCCGATCGAGGTACTCAGTTTACTTCTCAGTATTAAAAATCTTTCCAAAAGGGTCTTGGTACTCATGTTAAGCTTAGCACGGATTTTCATCCACAAACCGATGGGCAAGCAGAGCCTACTATCCAAACTTTGGAAGATATGGTGAGAGAATGTGTAATTGATTTTAAGGGTAATTGGGATGACCATTTGCCATTGATTGAGTTTGCTTATAACAGTAGCTATCACTCGAGTATTGGTATTGCTCCATTTGATACTCTCTATGGTAGGAGGTGTAGATCTCCTATAGGTTGGTTTGAGGTGGGTGAAGTTGCAATTATAGGACCCTAGTTAGTTCATGAGGCTATGGAAAAGGTTCGACTTATTAGAGAAAGGTTGAGAACAACCCAAAGTTGACAAAAGTCTTATGCCGATGTTAGAAGAAGAGATCTTGAGTTTGATGTTCATGATTGGGTCTACTTGAAAATCTCACCTATGAATGGTGTAATGATATTTTGGAAGAAAGGAAAGCTTAGTCCCTGTTATGTGGATCCATATCAGATTTTGAGACGTTTTTGTAAGGTTTCTTATGAGCTTGATTTGCCTAATAACTTGGCATCAGTGCATCCGGTTTTTTATGTCTCTATGTTGATAAAGTGTGTTGGAGATTCGACATCTATAGTTCCCTTAGAAGGTTTGGGAGTAGATGAGAATCTTTCTTATGAGGAAGTTTCGATTGAGATTCTAGACCAGCAAGTCAAGAAGTTTAGAAATAAAAAAGTTGCTTCCGTGAAAGTGTTGTGGAGGAATCAATTAGTTTAGGGTGCTACTTGGGAGGCCGAGGCAGATATGATGTCCCGATATCCTCATCTTTTTCCTTCTACTCCTACTCTAGCTTGAGGTAATGAGTTCCTCTTGGTTTACTCCTTGTTTGGGTGTCATGTGTTTTAGATATTCCCATGATTTCCTTATTTTATGCATGTTCATGAAAAAGTTGTGTTTTGAAAGAAAATGAGTTTACATGATTGATTTTTCTCATGTTATTGTGCATTGAGTATGAGTTGCATATAGATTTCATGAGATGATGTTGAGCATGCTTTTAGCTTGGGGATGGTAGTTCCTCCTTGAAAATGAGTAATCTTGAAATTTCATGCATATTGGGCTGCTAGGTCTAGTTTATATCTTCCTTATGATGCTTTGAGTATGTCTAGTTTGGAGTTGATGTTTTCTCCTCGGATATGTGCATTTATGTGATTGCATGCATGATGGGCTCCTAGTCTTGAGTCTTTCCTTTCTGAGATGTCTAGAATTCCATTCGAGGATGAATGTTCCCAGGGGGGAGAAATGTAACACCTCAGAATATAGTGGGATAAGAAAATAGTAAAGTGGGAGGTCACTAGCCCTCCACGGAGCCACGGCACCCTTCATGTAGCCCTTCACGGGCCGTGAAGGGCACCATGGCTCATGGTGGTGCTCGTGAAACTTGACAGTGAGTGGCCAAGATGGGCTCTCCTCCCATGAGCCCTTAGACGCCTCGTGAAAGGCACCACGGCTCGTGGTGGTGCCCGTGTTGGACTAGGAGGTGAGCTCTCCAAGGCAGACCCTCCACACGAGCCACTTGACGGCTCGTAAAGGCCTTGACGGGTCGTGAGAGGGATCGTGAGGGGGAAGGGGTTTTTTGGGAGTGGCAAGCCAAGCTACTGGTCAAGGAGCACAGCTGCCACTATGGGCCGTGTCGTCCTTGATGGCTCGTGAAGAGCTTTGTGAGGGTGCTGCGTCAATTTTAAGTCAAGGGGCAGTTGGGTCTTTTCTAGATTTCTTTAAAATAAAGCTATGTCATTTTTCCCATGCCTAGGACCCCTATATAAGTGATTTTAACCCCAAATTCAACCCATCCAAGTCATTCTCTTAAATTCACCAAAAAGAAATGGGTTTTTCCTCTCCAAAATATTTCTCTCTAGAAACTTGAAGAAGAAGAAGAAGGGTTTAAGCTAAGGCTCAAGGTCAAGTCTCCATTCTCCATTGTTGTAGGCTTTTATAGCAAGGTATGATAGCTTTATTCATCCATGGAATCCTTGCATCCATGGAGCCCCTAACTTCTCCCAATTGAAAGTAGAAATTCCCCAATTTGAATTAGGGTTTCTTCTAAGTTGTGGGTCTTTATGAATGTTGATTCATTTGATTGGATTATGATTTATTATGCATGAATTGAGAGGATTACATGCTTTTATGATGAATTTACATGTACTCATTCTTAACCTATGTTTCAAAGATGAACTTGATGTAAATGGATTTTAATCTATGAAAGGAGAATCTATGGATTTATGTGTATTCTTATAGGATAAATAAGGTACATTATGAATTGCTTTGAGATGGAAGCATGTGTGATGAGTATGATATGAATTGCTTTGAGAGTGAAGCATATGTTATGAATTGTTTATTATTGATGTAATTGTTGTGGAAGGGATATTTCCCACATGATCTTTTTATGTATGAATGTGAAAGGCTTTCTCACATTGAATGATTCTAGGTTGAAAAGATTGCTCACCTAAAGTGAATCTAAGCTTAGGAACTATGAATATGATGAGGCTAGAGGCGATTACCCTTGACCTCCAATGAGAAGAATATGAGGCGATTACCCATATTCCTTAGTGTCGGACTAGAGGCGAATACCCATGATCCTAAGTAAAAGACAATAGGCGAGTACCCATGTCACATGATGAAAGGACAAGAGGCGACTACCCATGATCCTAAAGTATGTTGGACAACAGGAGATTACCCATGATCCTAAGTAAAATACAAGAGGCGAGTACCCATGTAACATGATGAAAGGACAAAAGGCGACTACCCATGATCCTAAAGGATGTTGGACAAGAGGCGATTACTCATGATCCTATAGTAAGAGGGACAAGAGAAGACTACCCATAATCCCTAAGTAAGAAGGACTAGAGGAGAATACCCATGATCCTTTATAGTAAGGCAAGAGGCGATTCCCCATGGCTTTAAAAGTTAAGCTAGACTATGTTGTGATAGGTGATGAGCTTGGATTGTTGCTTGAGTTTTTCTTCCATGATGAGTAAGACTAGTGGCGGATTACCCATGTCTTGACTATGTGTGAATTGAGGTTACTTCAAGAAGTACTCCTTATATGTGAAATGATCTATTATGTGCATCGATTATGCTTTATGACTTATGTTGTCTAACTCTTATGTTTATGTTATGTTTTTGCAATCAATCATATTTAGGACATTTTTGTACTAACGCATACTCTTTCCTACATTTCTTATCCAAATGTAGGATTCGGCGTTCCCGACTCTCATCACCGTGGCTAGGATTTCTAGTAGAAGAAGAGTTGGAGATTGGTGAGTCCTCATTCATCCGAGGATATGGCCACTACTTTCCTTATGTTCTTTTCATTTTAGTTTTGAACATTGATGTATGGGCCGTGTCCCAAGATTCTATTGTATTAGATGATTTTTGAGACAAGTGTATTAGACTTCTGCTTCGTTTCATAAAACATTGGTTATGTCTGAAATGTTTTAAAAAACTGACCGTTAGGCATAGAATTTCCCCATTTCCACTCTAGAACGGGCTCATTTTTGAAATTGAAACTTAACCACTAGTGTTCTACAATGAACAGAAGCATAACAAGAATGGAGACAATTCATACCCAGAATAACATCGAAATCTAACATATCAAGCTCTACAGTATCAAATGAGTGACGCAATGGGCTACAGAGATGAGGCAATTTCTATACACTCTCTTAGCCACTATAGATTCCTCGATAGGAGTAGAGAGAGAGAAAAAGTTAAACAACAAATCTGGAGAAACATCAAAATTCATCGCCACATATGGCGTCAGAAAAGACAAAGTAGCACTGGGATCACGCAAAGCCTAAACATCAAGATGAATGACTTTTAAAATAACGGTAACCACATCAGGAGAACCCTATTGTTCATGTCAAGTTTAAAGTGAATAAAATCTATTTTCTTTGGAGAACTTGAACCTGAACCACTAGGCGGAGCTTGCCTACCTTCTCTTCCCTTAGAATTAAGTGATGGACAATCCCATATCTTGTGACCGCTCTTACTACAATGAAAGCAACAATCCATATCCACTAAGCATTTACCCTCATGATTCCTTCCACACCTTGTACAAGTATACAAAGAATATCCACTACCATTTCACCCGTAGGCTTAGGGTTAGACACTCTATCTTTGTTGAACTTTGGAATCGGAGCATTAGAGGAACCTTGACCAGAGAACCTTTGTCAAAATCTAGAAAAACCTTGTCCATCGGACCTCGAATGTGAAAAGTCACCATCACCGGTCTTTGCCCTCTTTGCTTCCCAAGATCTTTCCTGAATATTCTCCTCTTCTTTTTGTTGAAATTATGTGATTAGGCGAGAAATATCCGTTTCCTTAAAAAGCATCGCGGCACGACATTCATTAACCACCATTTCGGACACATCTAAAACAAAGTTACTCATCCTTGCCCGAGAGTCGGCAACCATGGAAGGATCATATTCGGACTATTATTTAAATTTCAGGCGTATTCTTTCACACTCATATTTCCTTGGCTGTCACGACCCAGCCCAACTAAACAACTTAACGAAAAACTAGGCAATTAAAGATACGGAAGTAGTTTTAAATGTCTCAGGAAAATTATGGAGTAAACATAAACTCCGAAGTTTAACAAATAATTTCTAAAACATTTGCGTAAAACACCCCTAGAAACTGAAAGTCAATGTACCAAAACTCTACTAACGACAAGTCTAAGAACAAGGGGTACAACCCTAAAAATAAACAAGAGAAAGTCCAAAGTACTAGTCTAAGTACGAAGAAAATGGACTAAACAAAATGAGAACTCATGGCAGCCTGGAAGAACTGGCTCACCCTTGAATTCGGTCTGGATCAGTGATCTCCTAAATGAGGTCTGTCAGTAGCCGTCAAAAGATGCCCTGGGCTCAACAAATATAGAGCAATTGCAGTATCAGTACTCAACCACAGTTTACTGGTAGGATCACGCGGCTACTCCCAGTAAAGAAAACATATACCAACAATCACAACACAGTAAACACACACATATATATAATATAAATATAAACCAGTTATCATTTCAGGAGCAGTGTATAATCCCACATTCTCAATAACAAGTAGATACAACAGTACAATGGTTCTCTCATGGAACCCACACCCAGACTGTTAGTGTGCTGGAACGTGACACCCGATCCCAATTAGTATGTCGGAATGTGACACGTGATCCAATGTATGTGCCAGAATGTGACACCTGATCCAATGTATGTGTCGGAACGTGACACTCGATCCAATCAACACAACAACAATCACATTCACACTCATATTGTACATACTCATAAACATACAATCAAGTGTTGATTCATGGCATACAATCGTTAATTCATACTCATTTCCTTAGGTTTGATCAATAGTGACTCATTCACGTACATGCATGCATTACAATGAATAAATTACCGACATATATCATGCAAGCATGAAATCAACCATCACATACCTGGAAACCAAGCTTGAATCCTCCTAAGACACTTGATCCTTCCCTTTCCGGATTCTTTCTGTTTGTTCTAGGTCTACAAACAATTAATATAACACAAGGATCAATAAATTAAGGTCTAATTATCCGGATTATAACAAACCCAATAACCCAACCCATGATCCTAAGGTGTAGCTAGGGCTTTTTCCCACCATCAACTTCAGGCCAAAACCCTCCCCCAATGATAATTACCCATGAATCTAAGTTCTACGGATTGAAAAATGGATTAAAGGAGCAAAATCCTTAACTTTAGCACCAAAAGTTGTAGAAAATTGTCAAGAACTCGTCCTGGGTCATCTCCTATCTCTTAAGAATGAAGTTTGCAGAAAAATAATGAAATTGGGGTTTTTTCCCGACTTAAGTCGTGACTGGCCCGCTACAGCGAACCCCATCCCACCACAGCAGCCCCACCCTGGCGGGATTAATTCCGCCCTGGCGGCTTACACAGAGACAGAACCTCAGAATTTGAGTTCCAAGTCCTCATTTCACAATATACCTTCAACCCTTGACGTTCAAAAATTACCCCTTCACGCCAAGATCAGTTTCGGGAGTTCCACTCATCCGAATTTGATTCTGTAAAGTCGTACGGGTTCCTTAATGTCTTAGCTATCTACTCATGTGATCGAATTCATAATTAGATCTCTTATTCATTATCAAATTTCCCTAGACCTCCCTGACTCAGATTTCGTCCAAATCTAGACTAGGCTAGGAATTCCCAAGTTACTACTCAAAAGTTTTCTGGCCCAAATTCTTTCCCCATTGGCTTTTCCCTAACGACGGGAACATGTCGAAACAATAGATACCAATTTACTCATCACTCTTTCCCGAGTGATAAACTAGGAAAATTGTCTAAAGGAAGAGTAGAGTAGTACCTGAATCGTCGAACAACTAGGGATACTTATCTCTCATGTCCTTCTCGGTTTCCCAAGTAGCTTCCTCAACTGGACGATGCTTCCATTGAACCTTCACGGACTTAATCTCTTTGTTCCTCAGCTTTCGGACATCACGATCAAGAATTGTAATCGGTTCCTCCTCATACTGAAGGTAATTGTCTAACAACACTGAGTCCCACTTTATGATTTAATCTCCGTCGCCATGATACTTCTTCAACATGGAGACATGGAACACTGGATGGACTCCAAAAAGGCTAGGTGGTAAAGCCAACCTATAAGCCACAGGCCCTACACGGTCAAAAACCTCAAATGGACCAATGTATCGAGGACTAAGCTTGCCCTTCTTACCGAATCTCATCACCCCCTTTATGGGTGATACCTTTAGAAGGACTTGTTCACCAACCTGAAATGCCATGTCCCTTACCTTACGATCCGCATACTTTTTCTGTCTACTCTGGGCTGCTAGAAGCTTAGCTTGGATACTTCTCACCTTATCCTGAGCATCCTTCACCAAATCTATCCCCAAAGGTTTCACATCTCCAGCCTCAAACCACCCTATGGGTGATCTACATCCCCTCCCATAAAGTGCCTCGAACGGTGCCATGTCAATGTTGGAGTGGTAACTGTTATTATAAGAAAACTCACACAACGGTAGGAACTTATCCCAATGCCCTCCAAAGTCAATCACACATGCTCTCAATATGTCCTCTAACACTTGGATCGTTCTCTCTGACTGCCCGTCCATCTGTGGATGGAAATTTGTGCTAAAAGTGAGTTGAGTGCCCAACTCCTCATGTAATTTTTCCCAAAACTTGGAAGTGAACTGCATACCACGGTCCGAGATGATAGAAAGGGGCACTCCATGCAGCCTCACTATCTCCTTCACATAAACCTTAGCCAACTGCTACTCATTATAGTCTATTTTGACTGGAATGAAGTGTGTTGATTTAGTCAATCTGTCAACTACTACCCAGATGGAATCAAACTTCCCCAAGGTCTTGAGGAGACCAACCACGAAATCCATAGCTATCATTTCCCACTTCCATTCCAGAATTGGCATTCTCTGAAGCAAACTTGCAGGCCTTTGATGCTCATATTTTACTTGCTGGTAGTTTTGGTACTTAGCCACAAACTTGGCTATGTCTTTCTTCATGCCAGGCCACCAATAAAGTCGATTCAAATCTCAGTACATATTGGTCACACCTGGATGAATGGAATACCGCGAACCATGGGATTTTGTTAACATTTTCTGAATCAAGTCATCCCCTCGGGGAACACAAATTCTCCCCTTAAAACTAAGCACACCTTTCGCATCAAGAACCATATCTTGTGCCTTACCAGACACTGTCTTCTTTCTAAGCTCATTCAAATTCTCATCCTCAAATTGTTTGGCCTTGATCTTCTCAATGAACGTGGGTCTAACCTCAATGCTAGCTAACACCCTACCTTTCTCTGAGATGCCCAACTGCATGAACTTAGACTCAAAGGTTTGAATCTCCTTGGCCAAAGGTCGCTTGGATACACCCAAATAAGCTAGACTACCCATACTTACTGCCTTCCGGCTTAATGCATCTGCCACCACGTTAGCCTTACCCAGATGATACTGGATGGTCAAATCATAATCCTTGAGTAACTCCATCCACCTTCGTTGTCTCAGATTTATATCCTTTTGAGTCAATACATGTTGTAGGTTACGGTGGTCAGTAAATACCTCACACTTGACACCATAAAGATAATGCCGCCAGATCTTGAGAGCAAACACTACCGCTGCCAACTCCAAATCATGTGTCAGGTAATTCCTCTCATGCACTTGCATCTGCCGCGATGCATAAGCTATGACATTCTTATCCTGCATCAACACAGCACCCACTGGTAGTGCCAGAATAGGTGCTGTGGTCAGAAGAATCTTGAGCTTTTGAAAGCTCTCCTCACATTTTTCAGTCCATTCGAAAGGTACCTCCTTCTTGGTTAGCCTTGTCAGATGTGTGGCGATAGAAGAAAAGTTCTTCACAAATTGACGATAGTAGCTAACGAGCCCCACAAAACTTCTAATTCAGTCACATAACTAGGTCAGACCCAATTCCTGACTGCTTTAATCTTTTGGGGATCTACCATTACCTCTTTCCTTGAAACTACATGCCCCAAAAAGGCAACTGAATCCAACCAGAACTCACACTTGGAAAATTTGGAATACAACTTTTGTTTCCCAAGGACACCCAAAGCAATGCGAAGATGGTCGGCATGATCTTCCTTACTCTTTGAATACACTAGGATGTCATCAATGAAGACAATAACAAAAGAATCCAGAAATGGTTTGAACACTCTGTTCATAAAACACATGAAAGTTGCAGGTGCATTTGTCAAACCAAACGACATCACTAGAAACTCATAGTGCCCATGCGGGTCCTGAATGTCGTTTTTGGTACATACTCATGCCTAATCTTTAGTTGATGGTAACCAGACCTTAGATCAATCTTAGAGAAAACTGAGGCACCCTGCAACTCGTCAAGAAGATCATCTATCTGAGGCAGTGGATACTTATTCCGAATGGTGACCCTATTCAATTGTCGATAGTCTATGCACATCCTCATATTACCATCCTTTTTCTTAACAAACAAGACAGGAGCACCCCACGGGGAGGCACTAGGATGGATGAAACCTTTATCAAGAAGTTCCTGAATTTTAGCTTTAAGCTCTCTCAACTCCGCCGGAGCCATGCGATAAGGAGGAATGGAGATGGGGCGAGTACCAGGTTCCAAGTCAATGCTGAAATCTATATCTCTATCCGAAGGCATACTAGGCAAATCGGTAGGGAACACTTCCTGAAATTCATATACTATAGGAATAGACTCAATAGAGGGAGACTCAACCTCAACCTCCCGAATATGAGCCAAATATGCCAAACATCCCTGCCCCACCAGTTTCCTAACCCAAATGGAGGATATGACCTTAGCTGGCTTAGGCTTGTACACCCCTTCCCACTCTAAATTTTCCCTACCCGGGATCTCTAGAGTCACAGACTTAGTATTACAATTAAGCACAGCATAATAGGGGGACAACCAAGTCATGCCTAAGATTATATCGAAGTCAGTCATATCCAAAATAACCAAATCATCCCAAGTCTAAAAACCCATAAACAAGATAGGACAAGCACGATAGACATGGGTGACTATGACAGACTCTTCAACGGGGGTAGAAACATGGATCGGGGAATCAAGTACATCACAAACCATATCAAATCCCAAGGCAAACTGAACTGACACATATGAATAAGTAGAACCCGGATCAAACAAAACAGTATCCATCTGGTCACAAACAAGAATGGTACCTGTAATCACTGCGTCAGAAGACTCTGCCTCGCTCTTACCCGGAAACGCATAACACTGAGCCCTGTCATCTTGACGGGCGACCTTCATGCCTGGCTGCACTGCTCCTCTACCTGTATTACCATTTCCCCGGCCTCCACGACCTCGCTGATTTCCTCCTCGCCCACCTTGTGGATGCCCTCTACCATTATTATTGTTGCCCGCAGGTACCACTGTTCTTGTCTGCTTCTGCGCGGGGTCAAACATGCATGGGTGGGGACAATATCTCCTTATATGCCTAGGTTCTCCACAATTATAACAAGTGCGATCAAAATACGGCCTCCTGCCTACCGAAGGTGCGGCTCCCTGGCTATCCTGAATAAAATTTTGATGTGAAGTTCTCGAGTAACTACCTGTAAAAGTGGGCAAGGCTGAATGAATTTACCGGGCTGCAAGTGTCGGCCTACCTGAACCTCTGGAGTAGGAACCATGGAAGTTACATGTGCTCTTGGCTTCTTATCCAAAGCCTTGACCTTCCCATCACGTCGAACGCGTTCTACTTTCTTCACAAAATCTGTCACCTCATTAAAAAAATTCCATGCAGAGGTCATGTGAACAGAAAATACATGTAACTCGGAGTTCAGTCCCTTGATGAATAGACGAATCCTCTCCTCTTCAGTAGTCACCAATTGTGAAACATATCTAGACAAAGCATGGAACTTAACTTCATAAGCAGCTACAGACATACCACCCTACTCCAACGCCATGAACTCATCGTTCTTGCAATCCCTCAAAGTCCGGGGCACATACTTTTCCAGAAACAAGGCATGGAACTGTGTCCAAGTGAGTGGGGGAAAAACTGACGATCTGCATTCCACATAGGCCCTCCAACACTGCTTAGCCTCACCTTGAAGCTGGAAGGTCACAAACTCTACCCCATGCTGATGTACAATACCCAACTTATGAAGCCTCTCATAACAATCCAAGATGAACTCATAGGTGTCCTCACTCTCAGAACCATGGAACACAGACGGCTTCAATTTCATAAACTTAGTCAACATCTCATTCTCGTTACCCGTCATCATGGGACCCAACAAGGGACGGAAGAAGGCATCAGTTTCTAACGCTCCATCTACCCTGGGAATAGTAGCAGTAACGGGGTGGTTGGTCGGAGGTTGAGTAGCTTGCACTGCTGGAAGGATTCCAGGACCGACCAACCCCTTCATAAAAGACATGATTTGTTGAGCTAACATTGGGTCTAAGGGAGGAACGCCGATATTCCTAGCTGGTGCATCCTCTTCCTGTCCAACATCCCCCTCGTCCTTAATCTCCACATTCTCTTCTACCTCTTCTTGCGGTGCAGGAGGGGCCTCTTCCCTTGGAACATTCTCAGCTTGGGCTCCACCCCTGGCACCACTCTTCCTCTGCCCCTACCTCTACCCCTTGCTCTTCCCCTATCCCTGCCTCGACCACGGCCTCTGGCTGTTGACTCCTCAGTTGGCTCATTGACGGGAGCTGCGGGCCTGACACTATTGAATCTAGTGTTAACCATCTGCGGACAGAATAGTGAAGGAGGTTAGATACAAATTTGAATCACCAGATATCAATTGGAATCAAGTTATAGCACAAAAGGAGACAAGAGAAAACAGAGATTTCCTAAAGTCATATAGCCTCTAGAAGAAAAGTACACACGTCTCTGTACCGTTCCGCAAGACTCTAATAGACTCATTTTGGTACACCGAGATCAACGAACCTAGGGCTCTGATACCAACTTTTTCAAGACCCAGACCGTCGTGATTGGCACCCACACTAACCCTCCGGTGGGCGAACCACTACTACAGCCCAACTAAACAACTTAACAAAAAACTAGGCATTTAAAGATACGGAAGCCGTTTTAAATCTCTAAGGAAAATTATGGAGTTCCCATAAACTCCAAAGTTTAACAAACAATTTCTAAAATATTTGCGGAAAACACCCCTAGAAACTGAAAGTCAATGTACCAAAACTCTACTAACGACTAATATAAGAACAAGGGGTACAACCCCGAAACTAAACAAGAGAAAGTCCAAAGTCCTAGTCTAAGTCCGAAGAAAATGAACTAAACAAAATGAGAACTCATGTCAGTCTGGAAGAACTGGCTCACCCTTGAATTCGGTCCTCCTAAATGAGGTCTGTCAGTAGCCACCTGAAGATGCCTTGTACTCAACAAAGAAAGAGCAAGTACAATATCAGTACACAACCATAGTGTACTGGTAGGATCACGCGGCTACTCCCAGTAAACAAAACATATACCAACAATCATAACACAGTAAACACACACATATACAGAATATAAATATAAACTAGTTATCATTTCAGGAGTAATGTATAATTCCACATTCTCAATAACAAGTACATACAACAGTACAATGGTTCTCTCATGGAACCCACACCCAGACTGTTTGTGTGCCGGAACGTGACATCCAATCCCAATTAGTGTGTCAGAACGTGACACCTGATCTAATGTATGTGTCGAAACGTGAAACCTGATCCAATGTATGTGTCGGAACGTGACACCCAATCCAATGTATTTTTCAGAACGTGACACCCGATCCAATAAACACAACCAAAATCACAATCACATTCACACTCATAATGTACATACTCATAAATATACAATCAAGTGTTGATTCATGGCATACAATCATTCATTCATACTCATTTTATTAGGTTTGATCAATAGTGACTCATTCATGTACACACATGCATTACAATGAAGCAATTACCAACATATATCATGCAAACATGAAATCAACCATCACCTACCTCGAAACCAAGCTTGAATCCTCCTAAGACACTTGATCCTTCCCTTTCCAGATTCTTTTCGCTTGTTCTAGGTCTACAAACAATTAATATAACGCAAAGATCAATAAATTAAGGTCTAATTATCCAAATTATAGCAAACCCAAGACCCAACCCATGATCCTAAGGTGCAGCTCGAGCTTTTTTCCACCATCAACTTCAAGCCAAAACCCTCCCCCAACGATAATTACCCATGAATCTAAGTTCTACGGATCGAAAAATGGATTAGGGGAGTAAAATCTTACCTTTAGCACCAAAAGTCATGGAAAACATTCAAGAACTCGTTCTGGGTCGTCTCCTAACTCTTAAGAATGAAGTTTGCAAAAAAATAACGAAATTAGGGTTTTTCCCCGACTTAAGTCGCGACTGGCCCGCTACAGCGTACCCCATCCCGCTACAACGGCCTTGCCCTGGCGGGATTAATCCTGCCCTGGTGGCTTACATGGAGAAAGAACCTCGGAATTTGAGTTCCAAGTCTTCATTTCACAACACACCTTCAACCCTTGACGTTCAAAAACTATCCTTCACACCAAGATCAGTTTCGGGTGTTCCATTTGCCCGAATTTGATTCTGTAAAGTCATACGGGTTCCTTAACATCTTAGCTATCTACTCATATGATCAAATTCATAATTAATCTATCATTCATTACCATATTTCCCTAGACCTCCCTGACTCAGATTTCTTCCAAATCTGGACTAGGCTAGGAATTCCTAAGTTACTAATCAAAAGTTTTCTAACCCATATTATTTCCCCATTGGCTTTTTCCAAACGACAGGAACAGATCATTACATTGATGAAGTTTAATGAATAAAAGAACTTTGACCTCCCTCATCTCAAGGAGAAAGAACTTATCAAGAAAAGAAACTTTAAACTTTTCCTAACCAAGAGGACCCGCATCAACTGTGTAACACCTAAGATTTGGAAAATGAAAATTTTAAAATAAGTCTTGTACCATTTTTTTATGTTTGAGCATGATGGTCCGTCGTTCCTCTTACCAGTCGTAGGTAGGTCTCAAAGGTCACCCTAGACTTAGTGAAGTTTTAAAGCTCAAAGTTGGGTTCTACAGATGGCATGTATGGACCGTAGGAAGACCTACAAACCGTACATGGGATCCAGCGACAGTGGCGCAATTTTAAGATCCTAGTAACCCATCGACGATTGTCAAGTATGGTCCGTCTTAGGACCTACGGACCGTAGGTCCAACCGTTGATGGGGTTTGGCAGTTATTTAAAGAGGGGCTTTTGGGTCTTTTCTTAATTATTCTAACCCAATACTATATCATTTTAGCTTCTACCCTAGGCCCTATATAAATGTTTTAAACCCCCAACTTTCCCAATTTATCTCATTCTCCTAAATTCCAAAAGTTGATCAAGTTCTTCCCCAAAATTTCTCTCTCTAAAGCTTGAAAAAGAAGTCTAGGGTTTCAAGATCAAGTATACAAATTAACCATTGATGGTGGGCTTTTGACATCAAGGTATGATAATATTCACCTATAGAGTCCTTTCCACCATAGGGTTCCTAAATTCTCCAATTTTACAAGTTGGAATCTCCAATTGAAGTTAGGGTTTTACTTAATATCATGGGTTCATTTCAATTATGATCCAGCTGACTTTTTTTTGTCTTTTAATGCATGAATTCAAATAATTGCACGTTTTAAGTTGAATTTACTTGAACCCATGCATGATATGATGAAGCTTTTAAATTATGAAAGATGAATTTATTATGATATGCATGTTTCTTTATGAAATTGATGAAAATAATTTAAAGTTGCTTTGAGAGTAAACTGTCGATGTTATTGTTGTTGTGAAAGGATTTCTCACATACTACTCAAAACATGAATTTGAAAGGGTTTTCTCACATAAAGAATTCATAAGGATGAAAGGTTTTCTCACCTAAAATGAATCAAGACTTAGGAGCTATTCTAATGATCTCTAGCTTGGATCGCTTACTTGATTGTTCCCTTCCATGGATATCAAGATAAGATAATATTAATTACTATTCCGTGGGATTTATGCTTAGCATCGAGTGGACAAGAAGTGATCACCCATGCCATATAACTATGTGTCACCATAAGTTTGTCTTAGGTAGACATTAGCTAGTGGATCCACCTAAGATAGAAGTTTATGGTTCTTACCTTGGCAAGTAAGGACGTCTCTTTTTGGTGTGGGATAGGCACTAGGTTCTATGTAATAGCTCACATGGTCTATGTCGGTCAAAAGTAAATCTCCCACAATAACGAACTAAGGTTACTTTCTGAAAGTATCTTAAATATCTTTTAAATATGTTTAGCTTGCATTGACCTTGATTATGACTTATTTTTTCTACCGTGTTATTTTATGATTTAGCTTGGTTATTGCATGTCATACAAAGTCCTTTTAACATTATTTCATAACTCTTATGCATTGCTATCATACTTGGTACTTTCCATTAACTAATACATACTTGTGCCTACATTGTTTTACTAATGTAGGATCCGACGCACCCACCTCCCATACTCATGGCTAGTGATCCCTTATAGATATTGAAGATTGGTGAGTCCACATATTCTGCGGACTGAGACTCTTCTATTGCATTCATGTTTGTTCATTCTGGATATTGTATGTGATGTATGGGTTACGTCTCAATCACTCCTTTGATGTAAGAGATGTCTTTAAAAATTATGTTTAGACTTCCTCTACATTTTGTCAAACTCTTTTATTTGAAATGCTACTTTTAAAACTCTTTATTCTATTATCTTGTATGATGTATGCTAAGTGGCTTGTGTAGGGCCTCTCAAGGTCTTATATGCCATATCACGTCTAGGGTGTACTTTGGGTCGTGAAAAACTTTGTATTTAAAGAACATGGTTTAAAAAGGTCATAGGATTTCTCATAAACCACATCAAGTAGAGTCTTTTTCATGAGTGTGAAGCGCGCTACATTTATGAATGAGATGCTATAAGATCTTTAAGAAAATTCACTTTTTTCATTACTCTAAAGTTGCGCCATAGAGTTTAACTCTATATGTCTCTCCCTAATACCTATTCGATGATTTTCAGGCAATGGTCTCTAGAAGAGCATACGTTAGAAGGAATGCAGGTGAGAATGTGGAACTAGAAGCACCTCAAGTTTCGGTCGACCCTTTGGCCGAACAAGTGACTAATGCCAAATTTAGAGCTGTTTTTTAAGAGATAACTCATGCTATAATGAGTTAGGCCAATAGAGAGGTTGGGCTCCCCGTGAACTCACATGTGGGTACAACATCAACTAGAGTGAGGGACTTCCCTAGGATGAATCCTACTGATTTTCATTGTTCCAAGGTTGAGGAAGATCCTAAAGAGTACATTTATGAGGTGTATAAGATGTTGATGATCATGGGAGTGACTACAGTGTAAAAGGCGGAATTTTCCACTTGTCAACCTATGGGTGTTGCTAAAGTGTGTTTCAACCAATGGAAGGAAGAGAGGGCAGTTGTTGCGAGTCCTGTTGATTGGGAAACGTTTAAGGTTGCTTTCCTCAATAGGTTCATTCCCCTTGAAATGAGGAAGGCAAAAGTACTTGAATTCATTAACCTTCATCAAGGAAACATGAATGTGAAGGAGTATGATTTGAAGTTCACACAATTTTCTCGATATGCTCCTACTATTGTTGTCGATCCTAGGGCAAGAATGACTAAGTTTGTTTCGGAAGTGTCTGAAATAGTGGTTAGAGAATGTTTTACGCCATGCTCATCAATGATATGGACATTTCTTACCTAATGGTTCATTCTCAACAAATCAAAGAGGAGAAACTTAAGGAAATATGTAGGGAGGCGAAGAGGACCAAGACCGGTGATGGTAACTTTTCACATTTAAGGTCTGATGGACAGTGTCGTTCTATGTTTTGATAAAGGTTTTCTGGTGAAGGTTCCTCCAATGCTCTGACTACTAAATTCCACAAAGATAAGGTGTCTAACCCTAAACCTTAAGGAGGAAATAGTGGTAGATCTTCATTGTCTACTTGTTCTAGGTTTGGAATAAAGCATGAGTGTAAGTGCCTAGCGAGTTCTAATACATGTTTTGATTGTGGCAAGACGGATTATAAGATAAGGAATTGTGCCTCAGTTTCTAAGAATGAAAGAGATAATTGTCGACGGGCTCAACCTTACCCTTTATCATATTCTAGTGGAAGTCAGAAGTAAAACATGTTTTATGCACTTCAAACTCGTCATGAGCAAGAGGGTTCTCCTGATGTGGTTCCCGGTATGTTGAAAGTCTTTCATCTTGATGTTTATGTTTCTCTTGATCCCGGTGCTACCTTTTCTTTTTTGATGCCATATATGGCCATGAGGTTTTATATTCTTCTGGATGTGTCGTAAGACCCTTTTTATGTCTCTACACCTATTGATAAATCTATTGTGGCTAAGAGACTCTATAGAGATTGTCTTGTATCCTTATCCCATAGAGTCACTCAAGTTGACCTTGTAGAGCTTTATATGTTAGGTTTAGATGTTATTCTTGGTATGGATTGGTTGCATTCATGTTATGCTTCTATTGATTGTTGAACCCGAGTAGTCAAGTTTCAGTTTCCAAATGAACCCATCCTAGAGTGGGAAGGGGGAAATTCTTTGCCTAAGAGTCAGTTTGTCTCTTATCTTAAAGCAAGAAAATGATTTCTAAGGGTTGCATATATTATCTTGTTTGGTTTAGGGATACGGATTCTGAAACCCCCATGTTTGAGTCGTTCCACATTGTTAATGAGTTTTCGGAAGTGTTTCTTGATGATTTACCCAGTGTTCCTCCCCAAAGGGAAATAGACTTTGGTATTGACCTTCTCCCAAATATGCAACCTATCTCTATTCCTCCTTATTGTATGGCCCAGACAAAACTTAACGATCTAAAAGAAAAATTGAAAGATTTGTTGGATAAGGATTTCATCTGACCGAGTATCTCTCTATGGGGTGCTCCAATTTTGTTTGTTCAAATGAAAGATGGTTCACTTCATATGTGTATTGACTACCAACAATTTAACGAAGTTACCATTCAGAACAAATATCCTCTTCCAAGGACAGATGATTTGTTTGATCAACGATAAAGAGCAAGTTACTTTTCTAAGATTGACCTCTGGTCAGGCTATCGCCAATTGATGGTAAAAGAAGATGACACTCTGAAAATGGATTTTTGAACTCCGTATGGTCAATATGCATTTTTGGGAATGTCCTTTGGCTTAACTAATGCTCCAGCTGCCTTTATGGATTTGATGAATAGGGTGTTTAGACAATACCTTGATATGTTTGTGAATGTGTTTATTGATGATATCTTTATTTACTCAAAGAGTAAGGATGAGCATACCGATCATTTGAGGGTTTTAATGCAAGTTCTCAAGGACCAACAACTTTGAAAAATTTAGCAAATATGAATTTTGGTTAATATCCGTGACTTTTCTTGGTCACAATTTTTCTGGTAAAGGTATTGGAATAGATCCTAAGAAATTGGATGCGGTTAAGTGTTGGCCTAGACGTCTATCCCCTTTGAATATTCGGAGTTTGTTGGGTTTGGATGTTTATTATAGAAGGTTCGTTGAAGATTTTTCTACAATTGCCTTCCCATTGACAACATTGACCCAAAAAAAGGTTAAGTTTATATGGTCTGAACGTGTGAAAATAGTTTTTAAGAATTGAAAGAGAGACTTACCTCTTCTCCTGTGTTGACTTTACTTGAAGGATCCGATGGATTTTTGGTTTATTGTGATGCTTAAAGAGGTGGGCTAGGGTTTGTTCTTACGAAAAATGGGAAAGTAATTGCATGTGCTTCACGACAACTTAAGATTCACGAATAGAATTATCCTACCCATGATATAGAACTAGCAGCGGTTGTTTTTTCTTTAAATATTTGGAGGATTTACTTATATGGTGTTCATGTTAATGTATTTACGGACCACAAAAGTTTGCAATATTTGTTCAAGCAGAAAGATCTAACTTTTCACCAAATGATGAGGTTTGAGTTATTAAAGGAATATGACATGAGTGTCCTCTATCACCCCGACAAGGCTAACGTGGTAGCGGATACTCTTAGTCGGTTATCAATGGGTAGTTTTGCTAATAATGAGGATGGTAAGAAGGAACTGGTTAGATATGTTAATAGATTGGCCTGATTAGGTGTTCGGTTTGTTGAATCTACAAAAGGTGGTGTTATGGTACATAATGGTTCAGAATCGTCTTTTTAGTAATATGTGAAAGCCAAGCAAGGTATTAATCCAACTTTGGTTGAATTGAAGGAAGTGATGCTTAAGAAATCCGTTGAAGCTTTCTCTCAAGGGGAATATGGTGTACTTCAGTATCGAGGTCATTTGTGTGTTCCCAATTTTGATGATTTGAGGGAGCAGATCTTATAAGAATCCCATAGTTCTTGATATTCCATTCTCCCAGGAGACACAAAGATGTACCGTGACTTGCGGGAGGTCTATTTGTGGAATGGGATGAAGAAGGATATTGCAGAAATTTATGGCTAAATGTCCTAATTGTGAACAAGTGAAAGTTGAGCATCAAAAGCCGAGAGGTTTATCCCAAGAATTTAGTATCCTACTTGGAAGTGAGAAGATTTGAATATGGACTTTATTGTTGGTTTACCCTCGCACCGGACGATAACAAGACTCGATATGGGTTATTGTGGATCGTATGAAAAAATCAGCTCATTGCATTCAAGTAAAGGTTTCTTATTCGGTGGAGGACTATGTTAAGTTGTACTTGAGAAATTGTTAGGTGGCATGGACTGCCCCCATCCATTATCTCTGATCGTTGTACCAAATTTACCTCTCAGTTTTTGAAATCCTTTCAAAAGGATCTTGGTACTTTTATTAAGCTTAGTACGACTTTTCATCCACAAACATATGGGCAAGCGGAGCGTACTATCCAAACTTTGGAAGATATGTTGAGAGCTTGTGTGATTGACTTTAAGGATAATAGGGAAGATCATTTGCCTTTGATTGAGTTTGCTTACAATCATAGCTATCATTCCAGCATTGGTATGACTCCATTTGAGGGTATTTATGGTAGAAGGTATAGATCTCCTATAGGTTGGTTTTAGGTTGGGGAAGTTTCATTGATAAGTCTCGAGTTGGTACATGAGGTTGTGGAGAAAGTTCGGCTTATTAGAGAAAGGTTGAAAACAACTCAAACTCGATAAAAGTCCTATGCCGATGTTAAAATAAGAGACCTTGAGTTTGATGTTCATGATTTGGTGTACTTGAAAATCTCACCCATGAAGGGTGTGATGAGGTTTATAAAGAAAGGGAAGCTTAGTCCCCGTTATGTGGGCACATATCAGATTTTGAGGCATTTTGGTAAAGTTTCTTATGAACTTGACTTACCTAATGATTTGGCATTGGTATATTCGGTTTTCCATATATCTTTATTGAAGAAATGTGTAGGAAATTAGACTTCCATAGTTCCCTTAGAAGGTGTAGGAGTTAAGGAGAATCTTTCTTATGAAGAAGTTTTGGTTAAGATTTTGGTCTTCTACCTATGCTTCTTATGATGTCTTTAGTTCCATTCGAGGCCGAATGTTCCAGGGGGAGATACTAAAACACTTAAGATTTAGAAAATGCAGTTTAGGGCCGGTGTATGTATCGACGGATCCCACTTACGGACAATAGAAGCTTCTACAGGTAGTAGGTGGAATGAAATATTCAAAACAAGTCTCAGTACCCTTTATGAAGGTTCTAAGGGACAATCCTTCGTTCCTCTTACGAATCATAGGTAGGTCTCATAGGTCACCTCCTGACTTAGTGAAATTTTAAAGATTAAATTTGGGTTCTACGGATGGAATGTATAGACTGTGGGAAGACATACAAATCGTACATGGGATCCGTTAAAAGTGGGACAATTTTAAGGTCCCAATAACCCATCGTTGATTGACCAGTACATTATATCTAAGGACCTACGGACCGTAGGTCAAACCGTTGATGGGGTCTGACAGTGATTTAAAAAGCGGCATTTTGGTCTATTCCTAAGTATTCTAACACATTACTAGGTCGTTTTATCTTCTACCCTAGGCCCTATATAAACGTTTTAAACCCGAGACTACCCAATTGATCTCATTCTCCAAAATTCCCAAAAGTTGATCAAGTTCTTCCCCAAAATTTCACTCTCTATTGAAGAAGAAGGCTAGTGTTTCAAAATAACGTCTCCACGTGTGACCATTGATGGAGGGCTTTTGACATGGAGGTATGATACTATTCACCTATGGAGTCCTTTTCTCCATAGGGTTCCTCAATTCTCTAATTTTACAAGTTAGAATCTCTAATTGAAGTTAGGGTTTTACTCAATTTCATGGGTTCTTTTCAATTATGATCCAATTGATTGTTTTATGTCTTTTTATGCATGAATTGTGATAATTGCATGTTTATTAAGTTGAAATCACTTTATCCCATGCATGATCCATAATTCCTAGATTTTGTTCATATGATGAAGCTTTTGAATTATGAAAGATGAATTTATTAAGTTAATGAAATTGATTAAAATAATTTAAGGTTGCTTTGAGAGTAAAGTAGTGATGATGTTGTTGTTGTTGTGAAAGGATTTCTCACATACTTCTTAAAACATGAATGTGAAAGGGTTCTCTAACATAAAGGAATCATAAGGTTGAAAGGTTTTCTCACCTAAGTTGAATCAAGATTTAGGATCTACTCTAATGATCTCTAACTTGGATTGGATAATTGATTGTGCCATTCAATGGATGTTAAGATAAGTTAATATGAATGACTATTCTGTGGGATTTAAGCTTAGCACCGAGTGGAAAAGCGACGATTACCCATGTCCCATAACTATGTGCCACCATAGGTTTGTCTTAGATAGATATTAGCTAGTTGATACCCCTAAGCTAGAAATTTATGGTTCTTACTTTGGCAAATAAGGACATGTATTTTCAGTGTGGGATAGCCACCGGATTCCATGTTATAGGTAACATGGTTTATGTCGGTTAAAGGTAAATCTCTCACTATAACAAACTAAAGTTACTTTCTTAAAGTATCTCAAATGTGTTTTAAAGATGTTTAGCTTGCATTGACCTTCGTAATGTCTTATGTTTTCTAACATGATATTTTATGATTTAGTGTTGTCATTTCATGTCATATAAAGTCCTTTTAGCATGATATCATAACTCCTATGCATTGCTATCATACTTGGTATATTCTATGTACTAACGCATACTTCTGACTACATTGTTTAACTAATGTGGGGTCTGACGCTCCTACCTCCCATACTTATGGTTAGTGATCCCTTATAGACATTGAAGATTGGTGAGTCCTAATATTTCGAGGTCCGAGACTCTTTTATTTCTTTCATGTGTGTTCATTTTCGATATTGTATGTCATGTATGAGTTACGTCTCAATCACTCCTTTGATGTATTAGATGGGTTTGATACTTATCTTTAAACTTCCGCTACATTTTGTCAAACTCTTTTATTTGAAATGCTACTTTTAAAACTCTTTGTTCTAGTATCTTGTTTGATGTATGCTAAGTGTCTTTTGTAGGGCCTCTCAGGGTCTAATACACCATGTCACGTCTAGGGTGTACTTTGGGTCGTGATAAACTACCATCTTTTCCTTCGATTGGTAGAATCAAACTTGAGCAACACACTTAAGTTGATACGGGACCAACTCCACCTTCTCCACCATAATTACTTCAATGATCATCAAAACCTTATTTATCTCATCAATAAACTCTTTAGGATCTTTCTTAACCTTAGAACCATGACACTCTAGGGGATTCATTCTAGTGAATTCCCTCACTCTAGTTTCTGTTGTACCCATATTTGGGTTCACGTGGACTACAACCTCCCCATTGGCTTTAGTCATCATAGCTAGAGCCAACACTTGAAAAATAGTTGGAAACTCTGCATTAGTCCCTTGTACGGCCAAAGGGTCGGCCGCAACTTGTGGAGCTTCTTGATAAACATTTTAAGGAGCTTGAGGAGTTCTTATTCCATATTCTCACATGCATTCCTTCTAACGTATTCTATTCGAGGGGTCATGTCCTTAAAAGCATTAGATAAGGATTAGGAGACAGACATATAGAGTTACACTGTATCGCACAACATTAGAATAATGAAAGAAGTGAACTTTTCTAAACATCTTATAGCCTCTTATTCATAAATATGGCGCGATTCACACTCACGAACAAGACTCAACATGACGTAGCTTGTGAGACATCCTAGGACCTTTCCAAACCTTTTGTTCTCAATTCCAAGTTTGTCACGACCCAAAGTATACCTAGGCATAACATAGTGTAAAGAAGCTCGAGAGGCCATACACAAGCCACATAGCATACATTATAAAAGATAATAGAAATAAACATTTAAAATGAAATAGTTTTATATCATAAAAGAGTTTGACAAACTGGAAGTCAAACATAAGTCTCAATAAGTCATCTACTGAATCAATAGAAGTGGTTGGGAGTAACCCTTACACCACGTACAAAGTCTAAAACTGAAAGGACATAAAGCTATAGAAATGTCTCAGCCTTCGGATCATGAGGACTCACCAATCGTCCAATGCCAAATGGATCAACTAGCCACGAGTGTGAGAGGTAGGATCGTCGGACCCTACATTAGTGAAAAATAATGTAGGCATAAGTATGCATCAGTATATGGAATGTACTAAGTATTATAGCACTGCATAAGAGTTATGAAATCATGCTAAAAGGATGTTCATGAAATGCAATGACCAAGCTAATTCATAAGATGAAAGGTTATAAAATATAAGTCATAATCATGGTCAATACAAGCTTAACATCTATTAAACACTTGTGATATACTTGAAAAGTAACATTAGTTCATTATTATGGGGTTTTTATAGTATAACAGACATAGACCATGTGAGCTATAAAATGAAATCAAGTATCTGTCCCACACCAAAAAAGGATGTCCTTACTTGCCAAGGTAAGAGCCATGAGTTTGTGTTAAAGTAGATGACCTGCTAGTTTCTATCTGAGATATATCGTATCGTCGCACATAGTTATGGGATAAATAGAGTACAACTAAAGATGTAAAACCTCGAATTCAAAAAAGAGAAAACTTCAAACCTTCAAATTCTGGTACCAGTCCGACGGAGCCACCAACAGTCCATCTTATGAACCGTAGGTCTAGTCCATGGATTGGCCAGTCAAGTTTTTCAAAATGCCAAGTTTTAGTACTTTTGCAACAGTTCACCAGGATGGTCCGTCGTCCAATGCACGAGTCGTAGATAGGACTCGTAGGTGAGTCCCAAACTTAGTTGAATTTGGAGAATATGATTGGGACCTACGTTCGTGGTCCACGGTCCGTCGATGGACCCATGAACCGTAGGTACCGTTCATCATTGGGGGCCAAAATTAAGAGTCTCTGATCTCAAGCACGGCTGACCAAGACGGTCCGTGGTCTAACCAACGGACCGTAGGTCCCGCCGTTTGTGAGGTCCGACAGTTATTTTCTTAGCGTCTTTTGGGTCTTTTCCTAATTATTCTAGCCTAATACTATGTTATTTTACCCTTCACCTAAAGCCCTATATAAGTATTTTTACCCCCAAATTTCTCCAATTGAAATCATTCTCTCAAATTACTAAAAGAAAAACAAGTCTTCCTCTCAAATATTTCTCTCTCTAGAAGTTAAAGAAGAAAGCTAGGGTTTACAAGTCAAGTCTCCAATTCCATCATTGAAGTTAAGCTCTTGGAATTGTGGTATGATAGTCTTCATCCATGGAGTTCCTAAATTCTCAAATTTACAAAGCTAGAATTTCCCAAATTTAGTTAGGGTTTTCTTCCATGTCATGGGTTCCTTTCTATGTTGATTTAATTGATTGAATTATGATCTCTTATGCATGAATTGAGTTAATTTCATGATTTTTAAGTTGAATCCCATTAACCCATGCCTAACCCCATGTTTTTCCAAGTTTTGATGATGTAATGTAGGTTGTGGAATTATGAAAGATGAACTTATGAAATCATGCATGTTCTCGTGAATTTGATGTAAATATTTTAAGAATGCTTTGTGAGTGAAGTATCGATGATGTTTTTGTTATTGTGTTGTTGAAAGGATTTCTCACATACACATAAAAATGTGATTCTGGAAGGATAATATTAGATAAAAGGGGTTCTTAAGGTTGAAAGGTTTTCTCACCTAAAATGAACCAATGTTAAGGAGCTCTTCTAATGTTGAGGCAAGAGGCGATTACCCATACTCTCTATTGAAAGGCAGGAGGTGATTACCCATGTCACATGATGTAAGGACAAGAGACGATTACCCATGTTCCTTAAAAAGATAAGATGAATATGATTAAGAACTATTCCATGGAAGTTAAGCTTAGTACTGAGTGGACAAGTGGCGATTATCCGTGTCCCATAACTATGTGCCAACATAGGATTGTCTAGATAGACATAAGCTAGTGGATCCACATAAGCTAGAATTTCATGGTCCTTACCTTGGAAAGTGGGACAACCATTTTCAGTGTGGGAGAAACCGAATTCCATGTTAATAGCTCACATGGTCTTATATGTCAGTTAAGGTTAACTCCCACTAGCAAGCTATGATGAACTAAGGTTACTTCAAGAAGTATCTCATATATGTTTTAAAATGAAGTCTACCTGTATTGACCATGTCTTATGACTTATATCTTTTAACCTCTTGTCTCACGTTTTAGCTTGGTCATTGTACACCATGAAATATATCTCTCTTTAAGCATGTTTTCAAATGTTTTATGCATAGCTATCATACATGATACATATTTGTACTAACGCATACTCTTGCCTACATTTCCCAAAAATGTAGGGTCCGACCTTAAAGATTCGCACTTTCGTGGCTAGGGACCTTACAGATTCGCACCTTTATTTCATTTTTGTCTTTACTTTCAGTTTTTGAACTTGATGTACGGTCTACGTCTCGATCAATCTTATATACTAGATGGCTTGAGACGATGTTTAGACTTCCATTTTTATCTATAGAACTTTTATATGTTGAAACTGTCTTTTAAATCTTTGATATTCTATTATCTTGTATGATGAATGCTAAGTGGCTTGTAGGGGGCCTTTCGAGGTCCTATATCTCATGTTACGCCTAGGGGTTACCTTGGGTCATGAAAAACTTGGTAATCAGAGCATAAGATTTAGAAAGGTCCTAGGAAGTCTCATAAGCCACGCCGAGTAGAGTCTCGTCCATGAGTGTGAAACACGCCACATTTATGAATAAGAAGTTATAAGATGTTTAAGAAACTCCACTTTTTTCATTACCCTATAGTCGTGCGATAGAGTTTGACTCTATAATATCTCTCTCTTAATCCTTACCTGATACTCTACAGGATATGGCAACTCGAAGGCATATGCTAGAAGGAATGCGGGAGAGAATGCCAATCAACAGGCTTCTCCTCAAGCTCCTCACGTTTCGGTCGATCTTTTGGCCGAGCAAGTGACTAATGCAGAGTTTAGGACTACTTTTCAAGTGTTGGCTCAAGCCATGACAGCCCAAGCAAATAGGGAGATTGTAGCTCCCGTGAACACAAATATGGGTACGATGACAACTAGAGTGAGAGACTTTACTAGAATGAATCATCCGGAGTTTCATGGTTCTATGATTGAGGAAACCCTCAAGAGTTCATTGATGAGGTGTATCAGGTGTTGATGATCATGGGAGTGACGCCGGTGGAAAAGGTGGAATTGGACGCTTACCAACTTAAGGGTGTTGCTCAAATATGGTTCAACCAATGAAAAGAAGGGAGAATAGTTGATGCGGGTCCTCTCGATTGGAAAAAGTTCAAAGTTGCTTTCCTTGATAGGTTGTTTCCCCTTGAAGATGAGGGAGGAAAAGGTTCTTGAATTCATCAACCTTCTTCAAGGAAATATCAGTGTGAAGGAATATGCCTTGAAGTTCACGCAATTATCTCGATATGCTCCTACTATGGTTGTCGATCATAGGGCAAGGATGAGTAAGTTTGTTTCGGGAGTGTCCGAGATGATGGTTAAGGAATGTCATACCGCTATGTTTGTCAATAATATGGACATTTCTGGTCTCATGGTTCATGCGCAACAAATTGAAGAGGAGAAACTTAAGGAAAGGTCTAGGGAGGCAAAGAGGGCTAAGACCGGTGATGGTAACTTATCACATCCAAGGTCTGATGGACATGTTCGTTCTAAGTTTTCGACAAAGGTTTTCTGGCCAAGGTTCCTCTAATTCTCCTTCTAAGTTCAACAAAGATAGGGTGCCTAACCCTAAGCCTCAAGGAGGAAATGGTAGTAGATCTTCATTGCCTACTTGTGCTAAGTAGGAAAGAAGAACGAGGGTAGATGTCTCGAGGGTTCCAAGACTTGCTTTGGTTGTGGTAAGATGGACCACAAGATAAGGGATTACACTTCAGTTGCTAAGAATGATGAAGATAGTCGTCGAAGGGCTCAACCTAACCCTTTATCTGGTGCTAGTGGAGGTCAGAAGCAAAATCGGTTCTATGCACTTCAGACACGTCATGATCAAGAGGGTTCTCCCGATGTGGTAACTGGTATGTTGAAAGTTTTTCAACTTGATGTTTATGCTTTACTTGACCCCGGTGCTACCTTGTCTTTTGTGACGCCATATGTGGCTATGAGGATTGATATTCTTCCGGATGTGTTGTTAGATCTTTTTTCTGTCTGTACTCCTATTGGTGATTCTGTCGTGGCTAAAAGGGACTATAGAAAGTGTCCCGTCTCCTGACCCCATAGATTCACTCATGTTGACCTTGTAGAGCTTGATATGCTAGATTTTGATGTTATACTTGGTATGGATTTGTTATATGCATGTTACGCTTCTATTGATTGTAGAACCCGTGTAGTCAACTTTCAGTTTCCAAATGAACCTATCCTAGAGTGGAAAGGGGGGAATTCTAGGCCTAAGGGTTAGTTTGTGTCTTGTCTTAAAGGTAGAAAGATGATTTTGAAAGGTTGCGTGTACAATCTAGTTAGGGTGAGGGATATAAATTCTGAGACCCCTACTCCTGAGTCGGTCCCTGTTGTAAATGACTTTCCAGAAGTGTTTCCTGATGATTTACCCGGTATTCCTCCTGAAAGGGAAATAGACTTCGGTATTGACCTTCTCTCAGATATGCAACCTATTTCTATTCCTCCTTATCGTATGGCTCGGACAGAACTTAAAGAATTAAAGGAGCAATTGAAAGATTTGTTGGATAAGGGTTTCATCCGACCAAGTATCTCTCCATGGGGTGCTCCAGTTTTGTTTTTTCTAAAGAAAGATGGTTCGCTTCGTACGTGTATCGAATTTTGACAATTGAACAAGGTTACCATTAAGAATAAGTATCCTCTTCGAAGGATAGATGATTTGTTTGACCAACTTCAAGGAGCAAGCTAATTCTCTAAGATCGACCTCCGGTCGGGTTATCACCAATTGAGGGTGAAGGAAGATGACATACCAAAGATAGTTTTTCAAACTCGGTATGGTCATTATAAGTTTTTAGTGATGTTATTTTGGTTGACTAATGCTCCAGTGGAATTTATGGATTTGATTAATAGGGTGTTTAGACAATGCCTTGACATGTTTGTGATTGTGTTCATTGATGATATAGTGGTCTATTCGAGGAGTGAAGACAAGCATACCAACCATTTTAGGATTGTGTTGCATGTCCTCAAGGACCAATAACTCTTTGAAAAGTTTAGAAAATGTGAGTTTTGTCTAAGGTCTGTGGCTTTTCTTGGGCATATTATTTTCAGTAAGGGTATTGAGGTAGATCCTAAGAAGACGGATGTGGTTAAGAGTTGTCCTGGACCTCTATCCCCTTCGAATATTAGAAGTTCCTTGGGTTTAGCCGGTTACTATATGTCATGACCCAGCGGTACCCCCTAGATGTAACATGGTGTATAGGACCCCGAGAGGCCCCATACAAGCCACTTAGCACTCATAACATAAGAAATAGAACAAAAGAAGTAAAGACAACATTTCAAGTCCAAATTTTTATAAAAGTAAAGCGGAAGTCTAAAAGACTTGTCTCATTAGCCATCTAGTACAATAGAATGAAATTGGGCCTAGCCTATACATCATGTCAAAAACCGGAAATATGAAAGAAAACTGAAACAATGAAAATCCATCCTCGAAGCATGAGGACTCACCAAAGCTCAAAACCTCGTAATCAACCACTAGCCACGAAATTGAAAAACATGACTGTCGGACCCTACATTTGGGGAAATGTAGGCAAGAGTATGCATTAGTATAAAAAAATGAGCAAAGTATGATAGCTATGCATAAAATATTTAAAATTATGCTAAAAGAGGACATTTCATTACATGCAATTGACCAAGCTAAAACATGATATAAAAGGGTTAGAAAACACAAGTCATGAAATAAGGTCAATGAAAGCTAACATCTTTAAAGCCTTTGAACACATGTGTGATACTTCTAGAAGTAACCTTAGCTCATTATTATTGTGGGAATTAGCCTTAACCGATATAGAGACTATGTGAGCTATAACATGATCCCCCAGTGTCTCCCACACCGAAAAGGGTTGTTCTACTTGCCAAGGTTAGGACCATGAACTTCTAGCTTAGGTGGACCACTAGCTAAGGTCTATCTAGACAATCATCCTATGGGGGCACGTAGGTAAGGGATAAAGAGATTGCTTCTAGAAACCCGGTCTCTACTAATGGGAGAGCTTCCATCTCAATATCCTTTGTGGTGCTAATCATAAATCCCACGGAATAGTCATTTCTTACATGTTCTTATTATCCATGGAAGGGCACGTCATCTTGTCAATCCAAGCTAGGTCATAAGTCATTCATGGAAAGGTATCATTCAATAACCAATCAGAGCTAGATTTCATTAGGATAGCTCTTAATCTTTGTTCATTTAGGTGAGAAGACCTTTCGACCTTAGAATCCTTATTAGGTGAGAAAACCTTTCACATCATGCTTTCATGTGTATATGAGAAAATCCTTTCAACAACACAACAACAGCATCATCATTGATACTTTACTCTCAAAGCATCCTTAAAACATTTTCATAGATTTCATAAGAACATGCATAATTTCATAATTTACCTTTCAAGGTTTAAAACCCACTTTCAATCATCAACATTTAGAAAACATGGTTAGATATGGATTTCATCATAAATTCATGTAATTCTATCAATACATGTTTGATTTCATAAAACCCTTCCTTCATAATCAAAATCCCATATCATATGATCATAACTTGAAAAACATGGGGATTACATGGGTTCATATGGGAATCATCATAAAATCATAGTATTTCATCAATTCATGCATAAAAGATCAAAATTCAATTATTTAAATCAATAATCAAGATAATCTATGGCAATTGAAGAAAAACCCTAACTCAATTGAAAATTTCTAACTTTGAAAATAGGAGAATTTAGGAACTCCATGAATGGAAGGAATCCATGGATGAAAACTATCATACCTTGAAGCCAATTGCTTATCTTCAATGGAGGGAAGGAGACTTGACTTGAAATCCTAGGTTGAATCCTTCTTCTTCAAGCTTTCTAGAGAGAGAAATATTTTGGAGAGGGGATTTATTCTTCTTTTTGGTGAATTTAAAGAGAATGAAGTGAATGAACTAATTTGGGGGTTGGAATCACTTATATATATCTATATATGAAGGGTAAAACGATGTAGTATAGGGATAAAATAATTATGAAAAGACCCAACTGCCCTTAAAATAACTGTCGAATTCACGACCTACGGACCCTGATCGATGGAACGTGATCTGACCGACGGTCCGTCCTGCACGTCTGTCGACCATGGTCAAGAACCTTATTTTAGGGGTCCTGACCCACGGACCCTCGACCACGGACCGTGGACCCACCGACGGTCTGTTGGTCAGGCCTTGGGTCTGGACTTCTGTTTGAAGTTGGGGCGACCAAACACGGACCGCACCTACGGTCTGTGGTCCCATCCACGGGCCGTGGGTGGCCTCCGTCAGATGGCACATGCAGCGTCTAAAAAATGATGTCTTGCCCTTCCCGAATTCGGGATGTTACAATATCTCCCCCTTGGGATCATTCATCCTCGAATGAGATTCAAGCTAGTATAAAAAGAGTAAGAGAGAAACTAACAACCCAACCATCAATGCAACTTCATCTAAATGCATATAACCAAGGAGCAAATATTGACTCCAAGCTAGGACATAATCAAAACATCATAAGAGGGATGGAACTAAATCTAACAGCCCATCATACATGCAATACACATATCCGTAGAGGAAACATCAACTCCAAGCTCAACACATTACAAAATATCACATCATAAAGTCTATATGCAACTTGTACTCAATGCACATAAACATGTAGAAATCAATCAAATTGACTCATTTTTTCAAAACTCAAACATTTCATGAATCATGCATGGTAAGGAAATCATGGAAACATTCAAGACACATGACTCCAAAACAATGAACAAACCATGAGGAACTCATTACCTCAAGCTAGAGTAGGAGTAGAAGGAAAGAGATGAGGATATTGGGACATCATATCAGCCTCGGCCTCCCAAGTAACACCCTCAACTAATTGATTCCTCCACAACACTTTCACGGAAGAAACTTCTTTATTTCTCAACTTCTTAACTTGCCAATCTAAAATCTCAACGATAAATTCTTCATACGAAAGATTCTCCTTAACTCCCAAACCTTCTAAAGGAACTATATATGTTGGATAACCAACATATTTCTTCAACATAGAGACATGAAAAACCGGATGCACCGATGCCAACTCATTGGGAAAATCTAGTTCATAAGCAGCCTTACCAACACGTCTCAAGATCTGATATGGGCCTACATAATGGGGACTAAGCTTCCCTTTCGTACCAAACCTCATTACACCCTTCATGGGTGAAATTTTCAAGTAAACCCAACCATGAACATCAAACTCAAGATCTCTTTTTCTTACATCGACATACGACTTTTGCTGACTTTGAGCAATTTTTAACCTTTCTCTAATAAGTCGAACCTTCTCTATGGCCTCATGTACCAACTCGGGATCTAATAGAGCAGCTTCATCCACCTCAAACCAACCTATAGGAGATCTACACCTCCTACCATACAATGTCTCAAATGGAGCCATATCAATACTCGAGTGATAGCTATTGTTATAAGCAAACTCAATCAATGGAAAATGGTCATCCCAATTACCCTTAAAATCAATCACACAAGCTCTCAACATGTATTACAAAGTTTGGATAGTACGATCCGCTTGCCCATCGGTTTGGAGATGAAAGGCCGTGCTAAGCTTAACACGAGTACAAAGACGTTTTTGGAAAGACTTCCAAAACTGGGAAGTGAATTGGGTACCACGATCAGAAATAATGGACAAAGGCACTCCGTGCAATGTTACCATCTCTCTCAAGTACAACTTAGCATAATCCTCCACTGAATAGGAAGCCTTGACAGGAATAAATTGAGCTGATTTCATCATCCGATCTACTATAACCCAAATTGAGTCATGTTGTCGTCGGGGTGCGAGGAATCCAACAATAAAGTCCATGTTCAAATCTTCCAACTTCCAAGTAGGAATGCTAATGTCTTGGGATAAACCTCCCGGTCTCTGATGCTCAACTTTCACCTGTTGACAATTAGGACACTTAGTCACAAATTCCGCAATATCCTTCTTATCCTATTCCACCAATAGATCTCCCGCAAATCACGGTACATCTTGGTGGCTCCCAGGTTAATAGAATATCAAGAACTATGGGCTTCTGACAAGATTTGTTCCCTCAAGTCATCAACATTAGGAACACACAAACGACCTTGATATCTAAGTACACCATCTCCCCATTGGGAGAAAGCCTCAACGGATTTCTTAAGCACTGCTTCTTTTAATTCGACCAAAATTGGATCAAGACCTTGCTTGGCTTTCACATCCGCCACAAAAGATGATTTCGAGCTGTTGTGAACCATAACACCACCCTTGGTGGAGTCCACTAACTAAACAACCAACCGGGCCAGTCTATGAACATCTCGAACCAACTCTTTCTTATCTTCTTCAATATGAGCAACACTACCCATAGACAACCGACTAAGAGCATCCGCCACTACATTAGCCTTACCGAGGTGATAGAGAACACTCATGTCATAATCTTTCAATAATTCGAGCCACCTTCTTTGGCAAAGATTTAGATCCTTCTAATCAAACACATATTGCAAACTCCTGTGGTTGGTAAACACATCTACATGAACACTATACAAATAATGTCTCCAAATCTTTAAGGCAAAAACTACCGCTGCTAGTTCAAGGTCATGGGTAAGGTAATTTTTTTCATGGATCTTAACTTGCCTTGAGGCATAGGAAATAACTTTCCCATCTTGCATAAGCACACACCCTAACCAAATTCTAGAGGCATCACAATAAACCATCGGTCCCTTCCTGTAAAGTCAACACCGGAGCGGAAGTAAGCCTATCCTTCAATTCTTGAAATCTCTTCTCACACGCTTCGGACCATATGAACTTAGCCTTCTTTTGAGTCAAAGCTGTCAAAGGAGAGGCAATCGAAGAGAACCCTCAACAAACCTTCTGTAGTAACCAGCTAAACCCAAGAAACTTCTAATATCCGAAGGGGATAGAGGTTTAGGCCAACTCTTGACTGCATCCGTCTTCTTGGGATCTACCTCAATGCCCTTACTTGAAACAATATGACTAAGAAAAGCTACGGACCTTAACCAAAACTCGCATTTACTAAACTTGGCAAAGAGTTGTTGGTCCTTAAGAATTTGTAACACGATCCTCAAATGATCAATATGCTCATTCTCACTCCTCGAATAGATCAATATATCATCAATGAACACAATAACAAACATGTCGAGGTACTGTCTAAACACCATATTCATCAAATCCATAAACGACACCAGAGCATTAGTCAACCCAAAAGACATTACCAAAAACTCATAATGAACATACCGAGTTTGAAAAGTCGTCTTCATAATATAATCTTCCTTCACGCTCAATTGGTGATAACCCAATTGAAGATCAATCCCGCTCCTTGAAGTTGGTCAAACAAATCATCTATCCTCAGAAGAGGATACTTATTCTAAATGGTCACCTTGTTCAACTGACGATAGTCAATACAAATACGAAGGGAACCATCTTTCTTTCTAACAAACAAAACTAGAGCTCCACATGGAAAGATACTCGATCGGATGAAACCCTAATCCAACAAATCTTTCAATTGTTCCTTCAACTGCTTAAGTTCTGCCGGAGCCATACGGTAAGGAGGAATAGAAATAGGTTGTGTATCTGGGAGAAGGTCAATACCGAAGTCTATTTACTTTTCGGGAGGAATACCGGGTAAATCATCTAGGAACACTTCCAGAAACTCATTAACAGTGGGGACCAACTTAAGAGTAGGGGTTTCGGAATCCACATCCCTCACCCTAACTAAATGGTAAATGCACCCCTTAGAAATCATGTTTCTAGCTTTAAGACAAGAGACAAACTGACCCTTAGGCATAGAATTTCCCCATTTCCACTCTAGGACAGGCTCATTTGGGAACTAAAACTCGACTACACGAATTCTACAATCAATAGAAGCATAACATGAGTGCAGCCAATCCATACCAAGGATAACATCAAAATCAAGCATATCAAGCTCTACCAAGTCAACAAGAGTAACTTTACTGGACAAGGAGACGGGACACCTTCTATAAACCCTCTTAGCCACAATAGAATCACCAACAGGAGTAGAGACAGAAAAAGAATCTAACAACACATCCAGAAGAACATCAAACCTCATAGCTACATATGGCATCACAAAAGACAAGGTGGCACCGGGATCAAGTAAAGCATAAACATCAAGTTGGAAGACTTTCAACGTAACATACCGGTAACCACATTGGGAGAACCCTCTTGTTCACTACGAGTCTGAAGTGCATAGAATTGGTTTTGCTTGGGAGAATTGGAACCCAAACCACTAGGATGAGCTTGGTTGCCCTCTCTTCCTTTAGCCGTAAGTATTGAGAAATCCCGCATCTTATGACCACTCTTTCCACAACCGAAACAACTATCCGTGCCGTCTAGGCACTTACCCTCGTGCTTCTTTCCACACCTAGCACAAGTAGACATAGGCAATGAAGATCAACTACCATTCCCTCCTTGAGGCTTAGGGTTAGACACCCTATCTTTGTTGAACTTAGGAGGAGCATTGGAGGAACCTTGACCGGAAAACCTTTGTCGAAACCTAGGAAGACCATGTCCATCGAACCTTGCATGAGAGAAATTACCATTACCAGTTTTGGCCCTCTTTTATCTCCCTGAGCTTTTCCTTAAGTTTTTCCTCTTCGATCTGTTGAGCATGAACCATGAGATTATAAATGTCCATCTCATTAATGAGCATGGCGGTACGACATTCTCTAACCACCATTTCGGACGCACTTGAAATGAACTTACTCATCCTTGCCCTAGGATCGACAACCATTGTTGGAGCATATTTAGACAATTGTGTAAACTTCAAAGCATATTCCCTCACACTCATACTTCCTTGAAGAAGGTTGATGAACTCAAGCACCTTTGCTTCCTTCATCTCAAGGGGAAAGAACCTATCAAGAAAAGAGGCCTTAAACTTCTCCCAATCAAGAGGGCCCACGTATTCTGGTCTCCCTTCTTTCCATTGGTTGAACCAAGTTTGAGCAACACCTTTTAGTTGATAAGCGGCCAACTCCGCCCATTCCACCAGGGTCACTCCCATGATCATCAAGACCTTATAAACCTCATCAATGAACTCTTGAGGATCTTCTGTAACCTTAGAACCATGAAACTCCAGAGAATTCATCCTAGTGAAGTCCCTCACTCTAGATGCCGTCATACCCACATTTGGGTTCACGGGAACTGCAACCTCCCTATTAGCTTGGGCCGTCACGGCTTAAGCCAATAGTTGAAAAGCAGCCCTAAAATCCGTATTAGTCACTTGCTCGGCCAAAGGATCGACCAAAACTTAAGGATCTTGGGGAGGAGCTTCTTGTTCCGCATTCTCCCTCACATTTCTTTAGCATAAGCTCTTCGAGTAGACATATCTTGTAGAGCATCGTATAAGGATTAGGAGAGAGACTATATAGAGTTAAACTCTATTGCATGACTTTAGAGTAATGAAAGAAGTGGAGTTTCCTAATCATCTTGTAGCCTCTCATTCATAAATGAGGTGCGGTTCACACTCATGAACAAGACTCTACTGGACGTGGCTTATGAAACATCCTAGAACCATTCTAAACCTTGTGCTCTGATTACCAAGTTTGTTACGACCCAAGGGTACCCCCTAGATGTAACATGGCGTATAGGACCCCGTGAGACCCCATACAAGCCACTTAGCACGCATAACATAAGACATAGAACAAAATAAGTAAAGACAGCATTCCAAGTCCAAAGTTTTATAAAATTAAAGTGGAAGTCTAAAAGACTTGTGTCATTAGCCATCTGGTACAATAGAATGAAATTGGGCCTAGCCCAAACATCATGTCCAAAACTGGAAATATGAAAGAAAACTGAAACAATGAAAATCCTTCCTTGAAGCATGAGGACTCACCAAAGCTCGGGAACCTCGTAATCAACCACTAGCCACGAAACTGAGAAACCTGACTGTCGGACCCCATATTTGGGGAAATGTAGGCAATAGTATGCGTTAGTACAAAATAATGTACCAAGTATGATAGTTATGCATAAAACATTTAAATCATGTTAAACGATGACATTTCATGACAGGCAATTGACAAAGATAAAACATGATATAAAAGGGTTAGAAAACATAAGTCATAAAACATGGTCCATGCAAGCTAACTTCTTTAAAGCCTTTGAAAACATGTGCATTACTTCTTGAAGTAACCTTAGTTCATTATTATTGTGGGAATTAGCCTTAACCGACATAGATACCATGTGAGCTATAACATGATCCCCCAGTGTCTCCCACACCGAAAAGGGTTGTCCTACTTTCCAAGGTAAGGACCATGAACTTCTAGCTAAGGTGGATCCACTAGCTAATGTCTATCTAGACAATCATCCTATGGGGGCACATCGGTACGGGATAAGAAGATTGTTTCTATGAACCCGGCCTCTACCAACGGGAGAGCTTCCATCTCAATATCCTCTCGGTGCTAAGCATAAATCTCACGGAATAGTCATTTCTTACTTATTCTTATTATCCATGGAAGGGCACTTCATCTTTCAAATCCAAGCTAGGTCATAAGTCATCCATGGAAAGGTATCATTTAATAACTAATCTAAGCTAGGTTTCATTAGGATAATTGTTAATCTTTGATTCATTTAGGTGAGAAGACCTTTCAATCTTAGAATCATTATTAAGTGAGAAAACCTTTCACATCATGCTTTCATGTGTATATGAGAAAATCCTTTCAAAATCACAACAACAACATCATCATTGATACTTTACTCTTAAAGCATCCTTAAAACATTTGCATAGATTTCATAAGAACATGCATAATTCCATAATTTACCTTTCAAGATTTAAAACCCACTTTCAATCATCAACATTTAGAAAATATGGGTTCGATATGGATTTCATCATATATCATGTAATTCTATCAATACATGCTTGATTTCATAAAACTCTTTCTTCATAATCAAAATCCCACACCATATGATTATAACTTGAAAAACATGGGGATTACATGGGTTTATAGAGGAATCATCATAAAATCATAGTATTTCATCAATTCATGCATAAAATATCATAATTCAATTATTTAAATCAATAATCAAGAAAATCCATGGCAATTGAAGGAAAACCCTAACTCAATTGGTAATTTCTAACTTTGAAAATAGGAGAATTTGAGAACTCCATGAATGGAAGGAATTCATGGATGAAAACTATCATACCGTGAATCCAATTGCTTATCTTCAGTGGAGGGAAGGAGACTTGACTTGAAACTGTAGGTTGAATCCTTCTTCTTCAAGCTTTCTAGAGAGAGAAATATTTTGTAGAGGAGACTTGTTCTTCTTTTTGGTTAATTTGAAGAGAATGAAATGAATGAACTAATTTGGGGGTTGGAATCACTTATATAGGTCTATAGATGAAGGGTAAAATGACGTAGTATAGGGATAAAATAACCCAACTACCCTTAAAATAACTGTCGAATTCACGACCTTCGGACCCTGATCGACGGACCATGGTTTGACAGACAGTCCGTCCTGCACATCCGTTGACCATGGTTAGAAACCTAATTTTAGGGGTCGTGACCTACAGACCCTCGACCATGGACCGTGGACCCACCCATGGTCTGTTGGTCAGGCCTTAGGTCTGGACTTCTGTCTGAAGTTGGGGTGGCCAACCACAGACCACACCTACGGTCCATGGTCCCATCCACGGGCCGTGGGTGGTCTCCGTCGGATGGTACATATAGCTTCTGAAAATATTTTATTGCCCTTCTCGAATATGGGGTGTTACACTATAGAAGGTTTGTTGAAGGGTTCTCTTCGATTGCTTCCCCATTGACGGCATTTACCCAAAAAAAGGTTAAGTTTATATGGTCCGAAGCGTGTGAAAAGAGTTTTCAAGAATTGAAAGATAGACTTACTTCCGCTCCGGTGTTGACATTACCCGAAGGGACTGATGGTTTTGTTGTTTATTGTGATGCCTCAAGAATTGGGTAAGGGTATGTCCTTATGCAAAATGGGAAAGGTATTGCTTATGCGTCAAGGAAATTTAAGATTCATGAGAAGAATTACCCTACCCATGACCTCAAACTAGCGGCGGTCGTTTTTGCCTTAAAGATTTAGAGGCATTACTTGTAAGTTGTTCATGTGGATGTCTTTATAGTCCACAAGAATTTTGCAATATGTGTTAACTAGAAAGATCTAAATCCTTGCCAAAGGAGGTGGCTTGAGTTACTGAAGGACTATGAGATGAGTGTTCTTTATCACCCCTGTAAAGCGAATGTGGTGGTGGATGCTCTTAGTCGATTATCAATGAGTAGTGTTGCTCATATTGAGGATAATAAGAAAGAGTTAGTTCGAGATGTTCATAGATTGGACCGATTGGGTGTTCGGTTAGTT
This sequence comes from Solanum etuberosum, assembly GCA_029582245.1. NCBI lineage: Eukaryota > Viridiplantae > Streptophyta > Magnoliopsida > Solanales > Solanaceae > Solanum > Solanum etuberosum. The sequence continues at coordinate 46,902 of JAJONR010001650.1, forward strand.
GACTCCACCAAGAGTGGTGTTATGGTTCACAATGGTTCAGAATCGTCTTTTGTGACTGATGTGAAGGCCCAGTAAGGCCTTGATCCGATCTTGGTTTAATTGAAGGAAGCGGTGCTTAAAAATTCCATAGAGGCTTTCTCCCGAAGGGGAGATAGTGTACTTCGATATCAAGGTCATTTTTGTGTTCCTAATGTAGATAACTTGAGGGAACAGATCTTGTCAGAAGCCCATAGTTCTCGATATTCCATTCACCCGGGAGCCACCAAGATGTATCATGACTTGCGGGAGGTCTATTGGTGGAATGGGATGAAGAAGGATATTGCGGAATTTGTGGCTAAGTGTCATAATTGTCAACAAGTGACAGTTAAGCATCAAAAACTAGGAGGCTTATCTCAGGATATTAGCATTCCTACTTGGAAGTGGGAAGATTTTAACATGGACTTCATTGTTGGGTTGCCTCGCACTCAGCGACAACATGATTTAATTTGGGTTATTATAGATCAAATGATGAAATCGGCTCATTTCATTCCCGTCAAGATATCTTATTCGGCGGAGGACTATGCTAAATTGTATTTGAAGGAAATGGTGAGGTTGCATGGAGTGCCCTTATCTATTATCTCCGATTGCGGTACCCAATTCACTTTCCAATTTTGGAAATCTTTATAAAAGGGTCTTGGTACTCCTTTTAGGCTTAGTACAGCCTTTCATCCACAAACCGATGGGCAAGTGGAGCATACTATCCAAACTATGGAAGATATGTTGAGAGCATGTGTAATTGACTTCAAAGGTAATTGGGATGATCACTTGACTTTGATTGAGATTGTGTATAACAATAGCTATCACTCATGTATTGGTATGGCTCCATTTGAGGCTCTATATGGAAGGAGGTTTAGATCTCCAATAGGTTGGTTTGAGGTGGGTGAGGTTGCCCTATTAGGTCCTAAATTGGTACATGAGGCTATGGAGAAAGTTCAACTTATTAGAGAAGGGTTGAAAATGGCTCAAAGTCGACAAAAGTCCTATGTCGGCGTTAGAAGAAGAGATCTTGAGTTTGAGGTAGATGATTGGGTCTACTTGAAAATTTCACCCATGAAGGGTGTAATGAGGTTTGGCAAGAGAGGGAGGCTTGATCCCATATATGTGGACTCATATCAGATTTTGAGGTGAATTGTCAAGGTTGCTTATGAACTTGATTTGCCTAATGACTTGGCATCGATGCATCCAGTATTCCATGTCTCCTTGTTGAAGAAATATGTCAGAGATCCGACATCTATAGTTCCCTTAGAAGGTTTGGAATTTAAGGAGAATCTTTCTTATAAGGAGGTTCCGGTTGAGATTTTAGACCGGCAAGTTAAGAAGCTGAGAAATAAAGAAGTTGCTTCCATGAAAGTTCTTTGGAGGAATCATTTAGTTGAGGGTGCTACTTGGGAGTCCGAGGCCGATATGATGTCCCGTTATCCTCATCTCATTCCCTCTGTCCCTACTCAAGCTTGAGGTACTTATCTCTTCATGGTTTACTCGTTGGGTGTCATGTGTCTTAGATATTTCCATGATTTCCTCATTATGCATGATTCATGAAAAGGTTAAGTTTTGAGAAAATGAACTTACATGATTGATTCCTACAAGTTTATGTGAGTTGCATATAGACTTCATGATATGATGTTTTGAACATGCTTAGCTTGGAGTTGATGTTTCCTCCTCGTATATGTGCCTTTATATGATTCCATTCATGATGGGTTGTTAGATTGAGTTTCTACCTTCCTTATGATGTTTTGAATCTCATTCGAGGACGAATGTTCCCAAGGGGGAGATATTGTAACACCTCAGATTTAGAAAAGAGAAAATTACAGTCCTTCAAAAATTTGGTGCCAGTCCGACGGAGCCACCAATGGTCCGTCGTCTGACACACGGACCGTAGGTCTTGTCCGTGGATTGGCCAGTCAAGTTTTTCAAAATTCCAAGTTTCAGTACTTTTTCAACGGTTCACCAGGATGGTTCGTCGTCCAATGCACGAGTCGTAGATAGGTCTCGTAGGTGAGTATCAGACTTAGTTGAATTTTGAGGATAGGATTGGGACCTACGGTCGTGGTCCATGGTCCATCGATAGACCCACGAGTAGTAGGTATTGTCCGTCGTTTGGGGCCAAAATTAAGAGTCTCTGATCTCAACCACGGCACACCAGGATGGTCCGTGGTTTGACCAACGGACCGTAGGTCCAGCTGTTGGTGAGGTCCGGCAGTTATTTTCTTAGGGGCTTTTGGGTCTTTTCCTAATTATTCTAGCCTAATACTATGTCGTGTTACCCTTCACCTAAAGCCCTATATAAGTATTTTTACCCCCAAATTTCCCCAATTGAAATCATTCTCTCAAATTCCTAAAAGAAGAACAAGTCTTCCTCTCAAATATATCTCTCTGTAGAAGTTGAAGAAGAAATCTAGGGTTTACAAGTCAAGTCTCCAATTCCACCATTGAAGTTAAGCTCTTGGAATTGAGGTATGATAGTTTTCATCCATGGAGCTCTTTCCTCCATGGATTTCCCAAATTCTCCAATTTACAAAGCTAGAATTCCCCAATTTAGTTAGGGTTTTCCTCCATGTCATGGGTTCCTTTTTATGTTGATTTAATTGATTGAATTATGATCTCTTATACATGAATTGAGGTAATTTCATGATTTTTAAGTTGAATCCCATGAACCCATGCCTAACCCATTGTTTTTCCAAGTTATGATGATATAATGTGGGTTGTGGAATTATGAAAGATGAAATTATGAAATCATGCATGTTCTCATGAATTTGATGTAAATGTTTTAATGATGCTTTGTGAGTGAAGTATCAATGATGTTGTTGTTATTGTGTTGTTGAAAGGAATTCTCATATACACATGAAAACATGATTGTGAAAGGATAATCTTAGATAAAAAAGTGTTCTTAAGGTTGAAATGCTTTCTCACCTAAAATGAACCAATGTTAAGGAGTTATTCTAATGTTGAGGCAAGAGGCGATTACCCATGCTCTTTATTGAAATACAAGAGGCGATTACCCATGTCACATGATGCAAGGACAAGAGGCGATTACCCATGTTCCTTTAAAAGATAAAATGAATATGATTATAAACTATTTCGTGGAAGTTAAGCTTAGAACTGAGTGGACAAATGGCAATTACCCGTGTCCCATAACTATGTGCCAACATAGGATTGTCTAGATAGACATTAGCTAGTTGATCCACATAAGTTAGAATTTCATGGTCCTTACCTTAGCAAGTGGGACAACCCTTTTCGGTGTGGGAGACACCGGATTCCATTTTAATAGCTCACATGGTCTTATATATCTGTTAAGGCTCTCTCCCACAATCAAGATATGATGAACTAAGATTACTTCAAGAAGTATCTCACATGTGTTTTAAAATGATGTCTACTTGCATTTACCATGTTTTATGAATTATGTCTTTTAACCTCTTATCTCACGTTTTACTTGGTCATTGCATACCATGAAATATATCTCTCTATAAGAATGTTTTCGAATATTTTATACATGGCTATCATACTTGATATATATTTGTACTAACGCATACTCTTGCCTACATTTCTCAAAAATGTAGGGTCCGACCTTACATATTTGCACTTTAGTGGCTAGGAATCTCATATAGAAGATTGAAGATTGGTTAGTCCTCATCACCCGAGGACCGAGCTTGATTTCCTTTTTTTCTTTACTTTCAGTTTTTGAACTTGATGTACGGGCTACGTCCCCATAAATCTTATGTACTAGATGGCTTGAGACGATGTTTAGACTTCCGCTTTTCTCTATAAAAATTTTATATGTTCAAACTGTCTTCTAAATTATTGATATTATATTATCTTGTATGATGAATGCTAAGTGGCTTGTATGGGGCATTTTGGGGTCCTATACGTCATGTTACGCCTAGGGGCTACCTTGGGTCATGACAAAAGAGCCGGCCTTTACTAGCGGAAGAGCCTCTATCTCAATATCCTCTCGCTGCTAAGTAGAAATCCCATATAATAGTCATTAATCATATTCATCATATCATTCATGAAAATGCACAATTAAGGAACCAATCCAAGCTAAAGTTCATTTAGAATAACTCCTTAATCTTGATTCAACTTAGGCGAGAAAACCTTTCACCCTTATGAATCCTTCATTGAGAAAACCTTTCACAATCATATTCTTAGTATTATTTGAGAAAAACTTTCACAACAACATTGATATTTTACTCTCAAAGCATCCTCAAGTCATTTACATCAACTTCATAAAAGCATGCCTATCCTCATAAATTCACAAGTTAATATTTCATAAGCTTATCATGTGTTCATGGTCTAAAATCTTGCATCATGCATGGGTTCATATGAATTCAACTCATAATCATGTAAATACTTTAAATTCATGCATTAGAAGATAAGAAACAAGTGATTGAATCATAATTTAAAAGAACCCATGAAGAATGAATAAAACCCTAACTTTTAATTGAGAATTCTAACTTGTAAAAGTTGGAGATTTTAGAAACCTTATTGTGGAAAGGACTCACAGGTGAATAATAACATACCATAGTGATTAATCCCCAAGAGCTATGGTGAATTGGATTTCTTGAAGTGAAACCCTAGTTTATTCTTCCTTATCCTTAGAAAGGATTTTGGGGGTGGTCTTAGAGGGAAATTTACTAAATGATTTAGAATCAGTAGTTTTAGGACTTAATTCACTTATATAGGTCTTGAAATAGCTTAAGTACTAAATACATAGGAAAAGATCAAAATAACCCTAACTTAAAAACTGACGGTTGGCCTAGATGGACCCCAAAAATGGACCGCTTAGGGCTTGATGGACCATTTAAGGAACCGTCTGGATGGCCCCAATTCAGGGCTTCCCTAAACGGTTATGCTATTTTCCCTAAATAGACGCACACCTTTCACCAGCCGTTTAAGGAGCCGTCCAGGTCACTCTAGACCCTGGCACCCCTAGACGGCCAGTGGTGCCCTAAACGGACCGCTTAGGGTCTCGTGAAGGGTCCCTTTCCTGTTTAAGGCTCGTGGACTTGCCCGTTAGCTCAATTTTACCTTTTTAAAGCCCTAAGTGTTACACCTATGAACCTAAGGCTTTGATATTATTTATGCCGAACCAAATTAGATGTGATGACATTCATCTTATCTCACCGTTATAAGACATCCTAAAACCCAACTATTACGATGAAGTGTGGAAATAAAATAAAAATAAAACTTTAATAACAATTACTAATGCGGATAACAAGCAAACTTAATTAAATATCCAAAACCTAGTTGTCACGTGCACAAGCCTCTATCGTATTACAATAGATTGAAACAAAAAGAAAAGTATCAAATTATATTGTCTCTAAAAAAGAAAAAAATCATAAGTAGGAGTAAGAGGTCTGCCAGAATGGATAACATCTACCTCACAAATATCCACAAGAAGTCTCGGACAGGAAGGGAATAGGAAGTATCACAAAGATACGGGCTCATAACCTATAAAAAAGTAGTAGCAAGGGGCAAGTACCAAATAACATGTTACTCAGATAGAAAACTCCTAAAAATAAGTTAAGTTATATAGAACACGGGTACTCCTAAAACTCCAACCCAACATTCATAATTACAGCCTTCATAAAACAAGCACAACCTAATAGTGCAAAATTTAAATAGCTCATAGCTTAGTGAGAACACTCCAACAAATTAGATCAACAATACACAGGATAAAGTCATCAATCACAAGTTCCACAGAAAAGCACTACCAAGTTTACCATGATACAGATATGCAATACAATGAACTGAAATGTCTAGTATGGTGATGCATGCCTTAATTAGTGATGCATGCCTTAACTAGTGATGCTCACCTGTTGTCTCTCAGTCTGAGACACATGGGTGAACATATCTATCTACACATCCATCGCAGTGTACAACACCACCCTCTATAATAGAATCCATAGAGGCGTATGACTTGTCCCTCAAATCATAGTATATCCTTCGCAACGTGTGATACGTCCCTCAAAATGGTACAGCCTCTTGAATTCCTTTTTCTTACTCAATTCACATAACACTTTTCACAACCATGTCTCATAACCAATGCATATAACATGTTTACACAATTATTGAGGAGATAATCATTTCCATGTCACTCCATAATTCACAACGACACAATCATGTAATAACATCAATAATGAATCAATAAATCTTTCCAATCATTCTAAACACATCACAGATCAATATATAATCAAGTTCCCTTTAATTACCCTTGTTTTCTCATTAGGATCATACAATATGAAAAATTCAACTCATCACAGAGTTTCATTACTCTCAAACATAAACCACAAAGAAATACACTATTCTATACACTTTACAACTATCGAGAAATCCACTTGCCTTAAATAATAAAATAATCACTCTAGGTCGTTGGGCTTCTAAATAAATACAATCTATTTAAATAAATAATCACAATAAGATTTTAAAACTAATGACATTCATATCACTATATGTCTAAACCACACCAAAAAATAATAGAGGACGAACCTGTAACGACCCGCTAGGTCATTTTGAGCACTAGACCTCTTTCTATCATAAAAGGCTTTTCCTATAAATATTAAATAGGAATTTTGAATTATTTGTTTAACTATAGTTATTTAATTAGTGGATAAATTTTAATTAATTAATTTAGTTGGTGGTTAATAGGACAAGTTAATATATCTTTAGTGCCCTAAATATGTAACCCGTGTACCATAATGAAATTAAGTGGGAAGGGTTTGTCATATTATCACAAGTGTCGGGCAAAGGAGGCACAAAAGCTTACGAAGAAATTTTTACATCAAAGCTTTCAAGGAAATCCTGGATAAGGCCAAGGTTTGATTCTTTTAGTTATCATATTTATAGTGTTAATTATTTATAGCAGTATTAATGTGGAGATGTGATATCATTAGGCCCTAGGAATCAATTTACGGGTGTTAGCTTTGGGTTTCATTAGGTTGGAATAAATTAATGAATCAATCATGAGTAGGTGATGACCAAAAAAAATAGGATTAGTCCATCATTAGGAATTGAGGATAGCTTAGTGAAATCTGTAGTGTTGCGTAGTGAATAGGTGAAGATTCTATTTGTTACCTTGCTTCAGGATCATTGTATCACTTATTTAAACCCTTGGTATATTTTTGCGTCTTGAAATACTTTTGTGGGGTTCTCCAGGTCAATTTCTAGGTTGATTCCATATCCAAGAGTTACTTTTGTACTAATGGAGTAGATATATATAATATAAGAAAGAAATGGCAACTTTCTTCCGTCTAATTGTAATCTTATTCTAATAAATAATTGTACATCTTTTATTGAAGGTATCACAAGTTAGCATCTGGAACTTTACATGATTAATGTCAATTGTGACTAATTTGATGTAATTTCATTTGTGTCAGCATGTTTTCAAGACAACGGTCCTGTAATTTTGCTTCCTATAATTCGTTTATGTGATATTTGGGGTCTACGATATGGGTAATTTAATTTTAATAAAAATTTAGTTTTATCCCTTGGGGTCATGATTTAACTTTAGGGCGAGTTTTGGGATTTAGGCTAGAATTATAGCAATATAAGTGTCTATGAACTCTTTTACTTATGAATAATGTATATGTGATAGATGGTGAACGCCTTGAAGCTTTTACAAAAAGGAAAGACAAAATCTTGAGGATTCGTGACACGTGTTTGGCATTCAAGGTATGTTAAGACTTTTAGACTTCATTGAAGGACGTTTTCCTAATTAAAGATTAAAAATGGAATAGACAATTGGTAAGGGCGAAAGATGGGGGTGTCGAACCAATGGTGTGACTGGCATTGGTACGAGTACCGGTGTTATTAAAGGGAAAGTTTATTACTATAATATGATAGATTATAATTTGAGAATGCCAAAGCATATAGGCATTAGCTGATGTATTTAGTGACTTGATTTCTGTTGTATGGTTGTGTTTCTTTGTTGAACCCGTATAATTGTGATAATTGAAGTGATTATATGTTATAACGACATTTGATTTATTGAGATGTTGCAGCATCCCCTTTTTATTGATATCATATTGTGCACATGCATTGACATGAGATTGAGTATGAGTAAAGGTCTAACACGTGGAGATCGTCTGTGTTGAGATCAAGTTATGATTATAATTTGGGCATGTGGAGATCGTTCGTGCGAGTGATTGGTTATGATTATAAGTTGGGCACTTTGAGATCGTTCGTGCTGGGGATTGTTTGCTTTTATGATAGTGCGTTGAGATCATCCACACAAACACGGGGAGATCATCTATGTCGGTATATGGACCTCGCGAGTCCCCCATGGGTCATGAACTCTCGATGTATTTCTAAGGAGTATCATGTATATACGGTTGAGAGAGTACTTGGCATCTGAGGCATATCATTTCATGGTGTCACCTTGCATTGCATCTCATTACATTGCTCATTCTTGTTGATTATGTGTGTTTTTGGTGGTTGGACATTTCGTGACATTTGATTATCGCTATTGATGAAAACTTGGTTGATAATTATAATGTGGACTTGTAAAAATTAAAGGATTATTTTATTATATACTCCTGTCACTACTTCTTCGTTGTCGGTCTATGAGATATATCGGGTACACGTGATTTCGTACTCATACTACACTTACTGCACTCTTTTATGGTGCATATTGTATTTCAAATTTGAGCGCATTTCTTGGAGCTTCAGTCTGAGTTTGGATTATCTTGGAGTTGTGGTGAGCCGCTTGGATATTCTACGGCTCATACCTCCATCTATCGCTATTTCTTTAGGTTGTGTTGGTATTCTGATAGGATATTTCTTATGTATAGAATTGTTAAATAGTTAGAGACTTGTATTGACTTTTAGAAGCTCTTGTACTTATGACACTAAATTTTGGGGTGGTATTTCAGTTTTTCTGCATTTTACTATAAAAGACTTAGTATTTAAGATATTGCTTATTACTTACCTTTTCACGGTTTAAGTTGAATTGGTTAACTTATTGGGTTGTTTTACCTATCGGTTGGGAACATAGGTGCCATCACTACTTGTAAATTTTGGGTCGTGACTAATTGGTATCAGAGCTCTAGGTTTATCGGTCTCACGAGTACAAGAGTTGAGTCTAGTAGAGTCTTGCGGATCGGTGCGGAGACGTCCGTTACTTATCTTCGAGAGGCTATGGGACTTTAGAAAACTTCTATTCTTTCATTCCTTATCGTGCGTGTGATTCGGTTTAAGGTCAAAATTTCTTTTATTTCCTTTTCTCACCAATGGTGAGGAGACACTTTTAAATTTAACCTCAGTAGTAGAGGATGATGTTATGAGGTATAGTATGATTTTTTTGTGGTTTGCAAATAACTTGGTAAGGAGCGTTGTGACTTTAAAGAATGAATGATGAGGTTGGAATTAGTAAAAAGAGTTTTCTTGAGGTGTGATTTAGACAGGGATGTTTGAACTTCATTTGAATTTATTAAGACAGTTTTATGACCCGTATTTACCATAAGTGAATAATTTAGTAATGAAATGGTATAATATTGATATCTTGAAGAGAAATGTAAGAGTAGGAAGATCAATTGATCAAATAAGAGGATAATGATTATGGTAAGTCTATGAGGAGAAGTTGAGTTAGGGCAAAGACAAAAAGATGTGATCACTTCTAATGACGTGTGAGAGCGTAAGACTTGTTATAAGATTTGTATAATGAATTTATTTTTTTATCCTTTGGAGTAGAGGTATACTGAAGATAATTGAATAGTTTAAGTTGGATGGCACGATGACCACATTGATATTCTTTTGATAAAAGTCACAAGGTGGGTAAGTCTAGTACATCAAGAGATTATAAAAGGCTAAATGGTATATAAGTCAACAAGAACATTTAAATGGGGGGTTAATGTTAAATAGCGATACAATCATATTGTGAGGATCCTTTCAGATATTGAATTAAGGATCAATAATATTAACTAAAAGTAAGAGGGGAGAAGGATTCTTTAGATAAAGGATTTTGGAAGGGATAATTGTATGAAACTATGTTGAGGACATCTATAGAGATGTATGCATAGTAGTTATGAATCGTTATATAGGTCATAAATCAATACAATGGTGATTGAAAATATTACATTAGTAAATAACTAAATGTATCGAGGTAATCAAGGTTTTTAAAAGTATCATTCGATATGCTCTCGGTTGACTATAATTTTATTTTGAGTGTGGATCTACTTCATTTTATGTGAGTACGTGCCTTATTCTGGATTTGAATATGCTTTGTGACTTTTCTCCTACATCTATACATATTCCTACACTTGTAGATGGTTCTTAGTGGTAGATCGATTACATCGATCTTATGTTGTTGACTTGGTAGCACATGACACGTGGACAAACTTAGTTCTCTTGGATACAGATTTAATTTTTTCCTATCATGAATTTTCAGACTATTAGGCTAAGACAATAACCTAAGATATGTCAATTATTCCTAAACTAAAGTGGCTGGAAAGTCTCAGTACTTATCCAATAAAGGTATTTTCGTCTGTGGAGTTTCAACGCATGGTGAGAAAAAAAAGTGATGCCTCACCTATTTGACTTATGTTTGTGATACTCGTGTCGATAATTCCCCTTAGAATCAGTTCTAGTGGTAAGAGAGTTCTTGGAAGTCTTTCACCTGATCGTGATATCAAATTTAGTATTGACTTAGAGTTGGAAACCTGGTCTATTTCTATCATTTCTTATTGCAATGTTCCCGTGGAATTTAAGTAACAGAAAAAGACTTGTTGAGTAGGAGATTTACTAGATCAAGAATATCTTCATGGGGTGTTTCTATCGTACTTGGATCCTTTGTTATTATCTTCATCGATGATATATTGGTATACGGAGGATCACGAGCATCATTTGAGGATTGTTCTTTAAAATCTGAAGAAGATTAAGCTTTATGCAAGTTTTTAAAGTGTGAGTTTTGATTAGTTCGGTGGCATATTTGGACCATGTAGTGTTAAAAAAGGGTATTATGATGGATACAAAGGAGATTGAGGTAGTTCATAATTGGGACAATTGTGTTTCCATTACCAAGATTCAGAGTTTCTTAGGTCTTGCAGATTATTATTGACGATTTGTGGAGGGATTCTCATCTATTGCATCGGTATTGACTAGGTTGATCCAAAAGAATGTGGTTTCTAAATGGTTTAATGAGTGTAAGGTGAGTTTTCAAAAGCTCAAGATTTTATTGAGTATTACTTTGATTTTGACTCTAATCGTGGGAAGTTATGATTTTATGGTATATTGTGATACTTCTCAGATTGATCTTGGTTGTGTATCGATGTAGAAGGGGAAGATAATAGTTTATGTTCAAGGTAGTTGAAGGTTCACGATAAGAACTATACTATCCATGACTTAGAGTTGACAGTTATAGTGGTTACACTAAAGTTTTGGAGGCATTATTATGGTGTACATTGTAAGGTGTTTCAATATATATTCAATAAGAGGAATCTCAATTTGAGGTAGCAGAGATGGTTAAAGTTGCTCAAAAACTGTAGGATGACTATCATTTATCATTTGAGCAAGACGAATGGGGTAGTAGATTTCTTAAGTTGAAAGGCACTAAGTATGGATAGTCTTTTTTTTTAAAAGGTAAAAGAGAGTCTTTTGACTATGAATGACCTGGCCTTATCCAATAACTTTATGAGACTTGATATTTTGAAACCTGGTAGGATGTTGGCTTACATGGAGATGAGGTCATCCTTATTGAAGCATATTCTAGCTCAACGATTTGATGATGTAAGTTTGCGTAAGAATTGAGAAAAGGTGTTACAGGGTGAAGCCAATGAGGCGATTCTTTATGGTGAGGTAGTTTTGAGGATAAATTATCGAAATTGTGTCCCTCGGACAGGTGATTTGACTAGACTGATCATATATGAGGTCCATAGTTTGAGGTATTCTATTCACCCAGGGGCTACTAAGATGTATCGTGACTTGAAGTAACATTATTGGTACTGTCCTATGAAGAGAGACATAGTAGATTTTGTATCTAGGTGTTAGAATTGTTAGCAAGTGAAGTATGAACACCAAAATCGTGCAGGTATGACTCAAATGATACTTATACTAGCGTTGAAGTGGGAGCGGATTGCTATGGGGTTTGTGGTAGGATTGCCATTTATCATGCGTGAGTTGATGTTATATGGTTATTGTGGATTGATTAAGCAAGTTTACATATATCGTACCGATTCAGACTACTTCTAATTTTGAGAAGTTAGTCAATATCTACATTCGAGAGATAGTTCGCTTGTATGGGATGCCCATTTCTATTATATCGTCGAGGTACATAATTTACATCTCGTTTCTGGAGGTCTATGTAAAAGGAGTTAGGTACTCGGGTGGGTCTTAGTACAACCTTTCATCTTCAATTTGATGGTGTGTTTGGATGAACTATTCAGGTCCTTGAAGACATGTTGCGGGCGTATGTGATCAACTTTAATGGTCAGTGGCATTAGTTTTCGCTTTTTATAGAGTTCTCATACAAAAACAGTTACCATTCGAGTATTGAGCTAGCATCATTCGAGGCATTGTAAGGTAGGAGATGTTGGTCTAGTTGGTTGGTTTGTTGCATTTGAGGCTAGGTTGTGGGCCACAGATCTGTTTAACGAGTCCTTGGATAAGGTTAAGTTTATTGAAGATAGGTTTCTCATGGCTCAGAGTAGGAAGAAGAGTAATGTAGATAGAAAGATTCGTCATTTGGAGTTCATAGTTGGAAAGAAAGTTCTATAAAATGGTTTCACCCATAAAGGGTGTCATAAGATTTGGGAAGAAAGGATAAGTTGAGACCGATGTATATTGGTCTTTTTGAGATTGTTCAGTGTAATAGTGAGGTGGCTTACGTGTTGGCTTTGCCACATGATTTTTTTTTGTATTTATTCTATATTTCATATTTCGATATTGAAGAAGTACCATTAGGATGGTTCCTATATGATTAAATAAGATTCAGTGTTACTTGATCAGAATTGACCTTTGAGGAGTAGCCGATAACCATCTTGGATAGGTAAATTCGAAGGTTGAGGTTGAAAGAGATTTTTTTGGGAAAAAATCAATGTAAGCATTGTACAATTGAGAATGCTACTTGAGAGACAAACTTGAACTTGTGAATTATATACCCTGAGCGTTCCAGTACTTCTTATTCTTTTACCGTTCGAGGAAGAACATTTGTTTTAGTGGTAGATGATGTAACGACCCGCTAGGTCATTTTGAGCACTAGACCTCTTTCTATCATAAAAGGCTTTTCCTATAAATATTAAATAGGAATTTTGAATTATTTGTTTAACTATAGTTATTTAATTAGTGGGTAAATTTTAATTAATTAATTTAGTTGGTGGTTAATAAGACAAGTTAATAAATCTTTAGTGCCCTAAATATGTAACCCGTGTACCATAATAAAATTAAGTGGGAAGGGTTTGTCATATTATCACAGGTGTCGGGCAAAGGAGGCACAAAAGCTTACGGAGCAATTTTTACATCAAAGCTTTCAAGGAAATCCTGGATAAGGTCAAGGTTTGATTCTTTTAGTTATCATATTTATAGTGTTAATTATTTATAGCAGTAGTAATGTGGAGATGTGATATCATTAGGTCCTAGGAATCAATTTACGGGTGTTAGCTTTGGGTTTCATTAGGTTGGAATAAATTAATGAATCAATCATGAGTAGGTGATGACCAAAAAAAATAGGATTAGTCCATCATTAGGAATTGAGGATAGCTTAATGAAATCTGTAGTGTTGCGTAGTGAATAGGTGAAGATTCTATTTGTTACCTTGCTTCAGGATCATTGTATCACTTATTTAAACCCTTGGTATATTTTTGCGTCTTGAAATACTTTTGTGGGGTTCTCCAGGTCAATTTCTAGGTTGATTCCATATCCAAGAGTTACTTTTGTACTAATGGAGTAGATATATATAATATAAGAAAGAAATGGCAACTTCCTTCCGTCTAATTGTAATCTTATTCTAATAAATAATAGTACATCTTTTATTGAAGGTATCACAAAGTTAGCATCTGAAACTTTACATGATTAATGTCAATTGTGACTAATTTGATGTAATTTCATTTGTGTCAGCATGTTTTCAAGACAACGGTCCTGTAATTTTGCTTCCTATAATTCGTTTATGTGATATAAATTTGGGGTCTACGATATGGGTAATTTAATTTTTAAAAAATTTAGTTTTATCCCTTGGGGTCTTGATTTAACTTTAGGGCGATTTTTGGGATTTAGGCTAGAATTATAGCAATATAGGTGTCTATGAACTCTTTTACTTATGAATAATGTATATGTGATAGATGGTGAACACCTTGAAGCTTTTACAAAAAGGAAAGACAAAATCTTGAGGATTCGTGACAAGTGTTTGGCATTCAAGGTATGTTAAGACTTTTAGACTTCGTTGAAGGACGTTTTCCTAATTAAAGATTAAAAATGGAATAGAAAATTGGTAAGGGTGAAAGATGGGGTTCTCGTACCAATGGCGTGACTGGCATTGGTACAAGTACCGGTGTTATTAAAGGGAAAGTTTATTACTATAATATGATAGATTGTAATTTGAGAATGCCAAAGCATATAGGCATTAGCTGATGTATTTAGTGACAGATTTCTTTTGTATGGTTGTGTTTCTTTATTGAACCCGTATAATTGTGATAATTATATGTTATAGCGACATTTGATTTATTGAGATGTTGCAGCATCCCCTTTTTATTGATATCATACTGTGAACATGCATTGACATAAGATTGAGTATGAGTAAAGGTCTAACAGGTGGAGATCGTCCGTGTTGAGATCAAGTTATGATTATAATTTGGGCATGTGGAGATCGTTTGTGCGAGTGATTGGTTATGATTATAAGTTGGGCACGTTGAGATCGTCCGTGCTGGGGATTGTTTAATTTTATAATAGTGCGTTGAGATCATCCACACAAACACGTGGAGATCGTCTGTGTCGGTATATGGACCTCGCGAGTCCCCCATGGGTCATGAACTCTCGATGTATTTCCGAGGAGTATCATGTATATACGGTTGAGAGAGTACTTGGCATCTGAGGCATATCATTTCATGGTGTTACTTTGCATTGCATCTCATTACATTCCTCATTCTTGTTGATTATGTGTGTTTTTGGTGGTTGGACATTTCGTGACATTTGATTATCGCTATTGATGAAAACTTGGTTGATAATTATAATGTGGACTTGTAAAAATTAAAGAATTATTTTATTATATACTCCTGTCACTACTTCTTCGTTGTCGGTCTATAAGATATATCGGGTACACGTGGTTTCGTACTCATACTACACTTGCTGCACTCTTTTATGGTGCATATTGTATTTCAAATTTGAGCGCATTTCTTGGAGCTTCAGTCTGAGTTTGGATTATCTTGGAGTTGTGGTGAGCCGCTTGGATATTCTACGGCTCATACCTTCATCTATCGCTATTTCTTTAGGTTGTGTTGGTATTTTGATAGGATATTTCTTATGTATAGAATTGTTAAATAGTTAGAGACTTGTATTGACTTTTAGAAGCTCTTGTACTTATGACACTAAATCTTGGGGTGGTATTTCAGTTTTTCCGCATTTTACTATAAAAGACTTAGTATTCAAGATATTGCTTGCTACTTACCTTTTCACGGTTTAAGTTGAATTGGTTAACTTATTGGGTTGTCTTACCTATCGGTTCGGAACATAGGTGCCATCACGACTTGTAAATTTTGGGTCGTGACTGAATCTATAATCAAGTTCGTAATCTTGATGTCAATTAATATGCAAACTTTCATATTTTCCAAATTCAAGCCTTGATTATGTTCCAATTCCCCTAAATATTATAATTCTAATGGTATTTATACAATACACCTAATATTTAGTGAGACATATCAATATATCAAAATTTAAATAACAATATAATAGCTATAAGCAAGATCCAAAATCGGAGTGAAATTACGGAATTCCTAATCCACGAGAAAAAATATTAAAGTCACTAAAATCTGTAGAATATCACTTAAAAGTTGTCTAAAGTTATCCCCTCCCGATGAGTGGATAATCATTGCCAATCATTGACTATCATTAGCCTCATAATCATTGGTATCTCAATTATCCCTCCATTGGTTTCATGACCTTATGTTTTCTTATTATTATTTTTACAAACAAACATTACAATGCAGAATACATATTTGAACAGATAAATTTGATAGAAATTCAATTTTTTTTACCCCACTAAATAATACAATATGATTAATTTCATACGCATTCATCAATTTTGTGATCAAATCATTTGAGCTTTAGCTGAAAGTCTCGTTTGGTTTTCTTCGTAGACGTGAACAGCAAGAGCATCATGTTTCTTTTATCTCTTTTAAATAATAATTATTATTATTATGAACTAGAATTAAATATCACTTGTAATTTAAAATATTTGGTCAAGTGTCATATGGTATTGAATTTCAATTACTTGTATATGCTTTATGCCTTTTTAATCTTTAAGATATTTTCATATAAATTTAGTCAAGTAATAGAAATTCAATATTAAATGTATGACATCTTCTAGTGTTTAGACTAGAAGTCAAATAAGTTTTATGCTTACCAAGATGCATCATTCAACTTTTCACTTGATAATTATTTCTATGTCAACATGCTTTAATAGACTGTAGAATTTAGATCCTCATAATCTTTTACAATATTGCACTATATTATACCAAAGATATCATAAGTAAGCTATCATTTGTATTGGTTTATAATACGACATAACTTATTGAGATCTCATCACTTCATTATTTTCAGGTATGTGCCCCTCTCATGAGGTTTCAAGAAGTTTTATTTCATAAGCTCTTCAAGAGAACATTTTCTCTTTTATTATGATCATTTTGGTTCTTTGATCCGTCTCCTTTTTCACGATTTTTTTACTTAGAATTGACTAGTCTATCATGCTTAATGCATATCGTAGACTATATCCTTTAGAAACATTAAATAGGAGCATTTATAACTCTTGTATTGCATTTTATCTTCCTCTTATGTTAGACAAAATAACATATATCTCAATCTATTTTGAGAATCCGTCTTTATGCATCATGGTATATTCATTAATCATATTTTATACATGAAAATTATCAGATGAAAAAAATTTGGTCTGTGACCATAAATCCATTGAGAGAAAAATTGATCATAATTTATTGATCTAATGCATACAATTATCTTAGTATGTAATACATTAAATTTTAGACATGAGACATTGTTCTCTTAAATAATGATTGACAATTTATTTGAGGAATTTAATTTAACATCAGCTCGATATTCATCAATATTATCAAGATGAATTTTCTTGATTACATATTATAAAAGTTGTGCTCTTAATCAATTATTTTACACATAATTTTGTGAATATCAAATTGCAGGTTGCCGAAAACCACACATGTGATTATCTTATAGAAGCATATATTTATCATATCATATGACAGGTGAATGGGCCCATATTAACCTTTTATATTTTTCAGAATTTAGCGATTTAATATCAACATTAGTTGATCCAATAAACTTATCATGAGAACACACAAAAAAAAGGAATTTTGAAGAATCTTTAGGTTCTTACGTATATGTCTAATAAGTAATGTCCAAGTTTATCATGACATATTCCTATTGCTTTTAGTAAATTTCTAATTCACTTTCATATGAGAAAAAATAAGATTTACTACTCCAGGATTAATTTTCAGATTTATTTCTTCTCAATCACTCTACCTCTTCTTAAGGTGAGTCGTGATTCCAACACGATAAAGTGCACATTCATATTAGTAGGTTTTATTTTGCACTATCACATTCACTTTAGTATTGAATTTATTCAATCCCAATCGATAGGAATTAATCATTAAATTCTTGAGATAAAAATTATGCAGTGTTATCAAGGTGAATGGACTTTATATTATTATTATTAGGAAACTCTGTCAGTAATCATATTATTTGTGTCATCAATTTTTCAAATACCAAGTGGCGAGATGACAATAGGCATACATGAGATCATCAAGAAGAAACACCTATTAGGACCATAATGCATCTAAACAACAAACTAGGTGACTGAATTCGTCAATAAATATCTCTATATATACGTTCCAAGGATGCTAGGGACTCAGTCTCAACTTTCTGTGATGATGGTCTCACAATTAACTTGCCTTGGTAATAAGTAGAACAAAAATTTCAGCATTTAAAAGAATCTTCAGGTTCTTTAATAGATATCCATTTGAATTTTCTATAATTTTCGTCTCATTAATATAAACTCATGCATGATGTCCAAGACAATCATTTCAAAGTATGAAAGTATTGGAATTAGTAAACTTCTTATTTACTATAGAATGTTCCACAATTGCAGTAATTCTTGTCCTCCAAAACAAGTCTGGAGATAAAATATGAAACTTTTCTATAACACATATAACCCCTAAGACATTATTGTTGATGCCACATCCACGACCTTTTCCACTAACATGGTGGGCTTACACCTCATTTGATTGAGATGATGGATCGATATTTTTTCGCATTTATCAAAAGCTTATCATTCTTCGTGAATGGAACACAATAATCTATGTATATGAAATTATGATAACATGGTACCTCATTCCAGATTCATGTGCATTATTCAATCACTTATCTTTTAGTAGACATATTATGCACAACTACCACATTCAGTATAATGAATTGAACGGTTTCAATTGGACATGTTTCATGACTAATTTCACGTAAAATATATTAATTTTCCATAGTCATTAATATATCATCAATATGGTGCGTTGAGATTCAAACCCAACTTCTTATCCATATAAAGGCTTGGTATCTCATATACAAATTGATAGGACTTAAATTTAACATCTTTCATCACAGTGCACCAAGACAGAAATCAGATGTCTTACCCTGTTGGTTCTATTGGACATGAACCCATCGTCTTGCCCTTATGGTGCGATTGTGTCACGTCCCGAGCCTACACCCTTGACATGGCCAGCACTAAAAATCATTGTTGGTTCCCAAGCGAACCCTTGGTCTGGCTCATTACTCAGCGGAAGCAGCCTCCCTATCTCGTCAATTTCGACCTCTCTAATTTTTCCATCTGCTATCTCGCTCCTTTTCCAACCAAGGTTCCCACCTTGTTGTTGGTAGTTTTGGTGAGAACCCCCCATTTAGTTTCCCAAGTATTGCACTTCTTTATTGCATAATACATCAAACTTGGCATCTTTCGGGCACTGTCCACTACTTGTTCCAACCACATTCACTGACTTCAAACCACCTCCCATGACATGTTTAACCAACAAATCGAGTTGGGTCATCATTTTGGACATATTTTCATCACACATAGTGTCCTTCTCAATTTCTTCTTTGCTCATGCACAGTTGTTGAGTAGACACCTGGTCCTCTCTAGTATGCCATGCTCGGTTAACTATGGTTATATCATCTAGCAACAATATTGCTACTTCATATGGTTGTCTCATTAATCCTCTTTGGACTAACTGATCATACACACCTTTATTGACTAACTCAAGGCAGCGATAGAAGTATTGCAGCAGCATGTCCGGAACACCATGTGTTGGAATTTTCAAGAGTAATTTCTTGAACCACAAAAAAGTCTCATGTAGGAGTTCACCTCCAATACTTTTGAAATTTTGGATTTGGATTCGAAGTTTAACCATCTTTGAGGGGGGAAAGAATCTCTCCAAGAAAGCTTTAGTCAACTCCTCCCAAGAAGTGATAGAGTCATTAGGCAATTCCGCCAATCATCTTGTAGTTTCACCCGTCAAAGAGAACGGAAATAAGCTCAACCTAATAGACTCTTGTGAGATATTTTTGAACATGAATGGCCCATAAAAATCCACAAAATTTCTAAGGTGTTCATGAGGGTCTTCATGAGCTAAACCCACAAATATACCTTTTAATTAGATCAGTTGTAGCATTGTTTCGGTCATATGAAAGACTGCCCTCCCAGCTGTAGGAGGTAACAGGATAGGTCCCATAGTTTGAATGACGTTCACAATCATGTCATTTAAATCACCCATGTTTTAGTTTAGACCGTAGTAACTATCACTGTCACAACCTTGGTCACTTATCATATTAAACCTGTAAATCATCAAACAACAACACAAAACAACAATCTACTACAACCAAATAAATTTACAAACTAATTTCTCAAATAAAATTCTTAGTCATCATTTCCCGGCAGCGACGCCATTTTTTATAATGCTTAAACTTCTTCAAAACAAACTAAAAGAGTAAGCGGTCGTTGCCAATAAAAATATCCAATTAAGAGTCGGGGTCGAATCCCACAGAGAATGATTGATGATTCCAGATTTGAAATCATTTAGGGCTTTGTTTTGATAGATTTAGTGTCCTCAAATGCCTAATTTATGGTATAAACTTATGTTAATGTCTTGATTTTCAGGTATATGGATTGAGGAGCAAAGCAAGGACACTAACAGGCAAAAAGGAACAAAACAAGCTGAATAAATGAAGAAGGGCGAGCCTGAAGATCACCAAGAGCAAATCTCACCACCTAATGTTTCAGCGTGCCAAGCCCTGAAGGAAGAAACCAAGTCGGTGATGAAAAAGAGCAGTTGGCGAATCGCCAAGTCATTCCGCAAAGCAAAGATAGATAACCCAAAGTTACAGACCTCGAGGATGCTGAATGTTAAGGCGAAAAGGCGATGGAAGAGGTCAAAGGGTGGCTCGCTGAGTGGTTCGGCGAGCCCGACTTACTTTGCCGAGTGGCCCTTCGTGGCTTATTTTCGGCGACTATAAATTACATTTTGAACTTTAATTTAGTATCAAATTTTTAATCAATCTTAGTGTAGAACAGTTTTATCTGGAGTTTCTAAGTAGACTTGAAAGTTTTGAGACTCAATTTGGAGATTTTCCAAGGATGAGTCCGAAATTTGGACTCATTTAAGGCTTTGTTTTGATAGATTTAGTGTTCTCAAATGCTTAATTTATGCTATAAACTGATGTCAATGCCTTGATTTTCAGGTATATGGATTGAGGAGGAAAGCAAGGACACTAACAGGAATAAAGAAACAAAACAAGCTGAAGAAATGAAGAAGGGCGAGCCTAAATATCGCCAAGAGCACTCGGTGTGTCGCCGAGTGGCTAATCTCATCGCCTAAAGTTCCAGTATGCTAAGCCCTGAAGGAAGAAACCAAATCGGCGACGAAAAGGAGCAGTCGGTGAATCGTCGAGTCGATCCACGAAGTAAAGATAGATCGCCCAAAGTTACAGACCTTGAGGATGCTGAATGCTAAGGCAAAAAGGCGATGGAAGAGGTCAAATGGTGGCTCACTGAGTGGTTCGGCGAGCCTGACTTACTTCGCCGAGTGGCCCTTCGTGGCTTATTTTTGGCGACTATAAATTACATTTTGAACATTAATTTAGTATCGAATTTTTAATCCATCTTAGTATAGAACAGTTTTCTCTGACGTTTCTAAGTAGACTTGAAGGTTTTGAGACTCAATTTGGAGATTTTTCAAGTGGGTTTCGAATTTTCTTCGAATTGGAGCATTGTAAAGCTTGAATTCCTCTTACCCAGTTGATGGCTAATCTATTCGGGAATGGTTTTTATCTTTTTATGATGTTCGGCTAAAACCCTAACTCTTGGGGTGTGATCATGTGATTATGGATTGAATTAGTGTGTGGGTATTGTTAATTACTAGTTTAAATGCTATTTTGAAGTGGTTTAATCATTAATTGTGGTTTAATTTATGAATCTTAGTTGCAAATGTTGTTCTATTTTAGTGTTCTTGGCTTGCTCGAGAGAGATGTTTTAGAACTAAAATTATTGATTAATGATTCGTATGTATTGGGTTGATTAGGGTTCAGCTCGAGAGAGTGAATCTTAAACCCAGTCCTACCCATCTTGCTCAAAAGAGAAGATGTATTAAGATTTTGGGTTGTTCTTAATTGCTATGCTTGTTGATGTTCGAGAGAAATCACTTGAAGTGGAATAGTTGTTCGAGCAAAAGTTATTTCAATTATAGTCTAGCCTACCCACTGATATTTAGTTGTTTACTAGTAGTTTCAATTACACATATATCGAAATTTCCTATAATCGATCACATCCCGAGAATTCCTCTCCTTATTGTTATCTCATTGCTATTTCACTGTTTTGTAGTTGATAATTGGAAATCAAAACCCCCAATCTGACATTTGATGTCACCCTTTTGATTTGTAATGTGTCCTTTTCCGATAATATCTATTCCTATAGCTAGTTAGATTACATATATACTTCATAGTCAAATTTGAACACGTACCGCTCCTTGTGGGATTCGACCCCAACTCAATTTATACTGCTTAACGATTGTTTGCACCTAGAATTGGATGAGGTGTGCTTGAAACGTTAATCAAAATGGCATCACTGCCGAGGAGTGGTGTTGTTTGAAATTCTTTTATTGAAGTTGAATTGTGATCGTTGTAGTTATAGTTGAATCTACTTATTTTTATTTTTGGTTTTGTGTTGTTGGTGTAAAACAGAGAAGGAGATGAGCGTCAACAGATGTAATGGTAGCCAAGTGGGCCTGCAAGACGACATTGGAAACCTCAATGACGTCAATGACCCAAACCAAGTGGGTGGTGTTGGTGCCATTCGTTTATCTCCAGCTGAAGGAAACGTTGTTTTCCACATAACAAGCACAATGCTTCAGCTCCTCCAATTGAAGGGACTATTTAGGGGGCTGGCACATGAGGATCCAAATGAGCATATCAGGAATTTTGTTGATGTTTGTGGGCCGTTCTCATTTAAGAACATATCGCAAGAATCGGTCCGTCTCAGGTTGTTCCCATTCTCTTTGATGTTGAAGCGACAAAATGGTTGACTGAGTTACCAAGGGACTCTATCACCTCATGGGATGAGCTGACCACATCATTTCTAGTGCGATTTTTTTCCCCATCGAAGATGATGACTCTAAGGGATGGAATCCAAGGTTTCAAACGCTTGGAAGGTGATCCAATCCATTAGACATGGCTGCGATTTAAGAAGGTGTTGCCGGAATGTTTCTATAGAGGCCTTGATTTGGTAAACAAATGAGTGGTTGATCAATTTTCGCCAGGTGGTATAATGCAACAGCCCTATGCAATAGCGTCCCAACTCATTGATTGCATGACCAAGACCAGCAGGGCATGGTATACTCGTAAAGAAAAAGTCTCTCCGCTTACTTATAAAACGACAAAAGCACAGATCAAAAAGGATCAAGAGAAAGACCAGAATATGGCCAAAATGATAACCCAGTTGGGTATCTTAGCCAAAAGTGTCAGGGAATTTGAAGTGATGTATAATGAGGAAGTAAACTTTCTAGCCAATCAAGAAAGAGGTGATCGTGCAAACCACCTAAGGACAGGTGGAAATAAAAGTTGGACAGAAAGAGAGGGGGAGAAGGATAGGTATGTTCCTCCCCATAAACGTCAAAAGCTCAAGGATTCTGAGAGTGGTCGGATAGAAGATATGCTTTCAGGAATTCTCACCAAAATTAAAGGTTCCGACAAAGTGCTGAAAGAGATGAAAGAGGATGTTTCGACTCTCAACCAAACAGTGACCTCTCACTCAGTCTCTATTAAGCAGCTGGAGACCCAAATAGGTCAAATTTCTTCACATCTGAATCCAAGACAACAAGGGGGATTGCCTAGTGATACAATGGCAAACCCTAAGAATGAAGCTTAAATGGGTATTTTCGTCATGCCACGACGTTAACTAAGGCGCTTCTTGGAAGGTTGAAAAGTGGAGTGTGTTTGATAATGTGCAGTTTGGCGAGCCATAAGGTCCAGTCGGCGTCTCACCGAAGAGGTCGGCGAGCCCGATTTGGACCGCCGTTGGACCAACAAAACTTTAGGTAGAGGTTTGTAAAACTGGGCGGGCCAATTAATTAATCAGCGACTCGCCGAACAGGTCGGTGAGCCCGATGTTGTCCGCTGTTTGGACCCCAAGACAACCGGAAGTCCTGTAAAACTCGGTGAGGTAAGTTACCACTCGGCGTATCACCGAGTGGTTCGGTGTGGATGACTTCCACCACCGAAAGGGCCGCGAACTGAAAGGTTTTAAAAGGCCAAACCGTTTAAAATTTCAAAATCTTTCATATTCTCCCATTTCTAACCCCGTACACTCACACCTGCACTTTTGATTTCCCGTATTTTTGCTATTTTATTTGCTTTGTGCTCTTGATCTCGTATTTGGATTTGTATTGCATTGCCGCCTAGCTTATCAAATTTTAAATTCGGCATTCAGGTTGGGTTTCCAAACCCCGAACTCTTGATTAGTGGTTGAACTCGAATGCATTCAATAAATTGTGTTGTTTTGTGTTGGGTCTATGCTTAAATCGTGTTTGATGTGGTTGAAAGCTTATTTAGTGTTTCGAAATTGAGCCTAATTGCTTAAAAAGATGATTTCCCAAGTTTCGTATGTTAAAATTGATTCTAAATTGTTGGGTTGCGGTTATTTTATGTTGGGTGAAGTCTAAGTAACCCCCAATTGTGCTAAATGACGTACTTTGCCCAATGATGGAGCGTTTGACGTCATTCTTAAGGATAAAAGTCGTCAAATGGCTAATTTTGGCCAAATAGGGGGAAGTTTGAATACCCCTGAGGCATGGGTCTTATGGGTCTTATGGGTCTTGTATGAATTGCATAATGTGTGTGTTTGATTTTGATTTCGGGGGCTGTGGGCTTTATTTTGGAAATTGGGGTTGAAATTTGAAACGTTGGGTAGTTTGGTGAGCTGGGTCGAGCTCGCCGAACAGTTCGGCGGTTCGCCAACGTCCTCCTTGATCTTCCTTAATTTCATAATTTGGCTTAGTTAGAGCCTGTAAATTTCGACGGGAAGCCTGAGCTCGCCGAGTACACACGGGATGAGGCGGATAGGAGGAGAGGAGCTCCGGTGGACACATCCCCGAAGGTTGATGTTGATTCTATACCTGCAGAGGCATCTTTGCCTACTCCGACCTCCGGGCTTTCAGGTACATCTACTTCCACTCCTTCCCAGCCTCCTAGAGCTGCTTCAGGTACCACTACCTCTAGGCCTCCGATCACTCAGGCCATGCTCCTCAATATGGGGCGCCTATCCCATTCTGCCGATTTGCGGGCTTCCCGGCTGGAGGCCAAGGTGCCCTAGATGATTGAGCGAGCTATCACAGCTGCACTCAGACCTCTTCAGGCTACCATTGGTACTCTCACTGAGAGAGTAGTGACTTGTGAGAGAGGACAAGGAGTGACTACTGAGGTTACGGATTTAAAAGCCGAGGTTTCTGAGCTTAAGAAGGATGTGGACCATCTTAAGTCCACAGACTTCACTTCGCTATTTGGGTTAGTTGAGATCCCTGAGGATCCAAGTGCTGAAATTCCAGCCCATGTTGAGGTACCTCTAGCTACCACCGGAGATGATATTATGGAGGATGTTGTTGCTGATGAGTCTGAGGCCGAGACTGATGAGGAGCAGCTTGAGGAGCGAGATGTTGTTGTATATGATGATCTAGCAGACCTAGAGGGTGCCATGATTGAGACTGCCCGACAGGCTTTGTTGAGAGAGACTTCCATGCCAAGCTCTAGTGGTGCCAATGTTGATGTTACCCCGGGCACTGATGCCCAACCCCAGAGTGTGACCCCGGGCACTGATGCCCTGACAGATGGAGCGACTGTGTAGACAGGATCATTCTTTACCTCCCTCTCTGATGTTTTTGTGATTTTTGTGTTTTGAGTTGCATTTGAGGACAACTATTTTTCTTTTGTGGGTGGGGTGAGGTATTTCCATACCTACCTCTTGTGATTCTGTTTTATTTGTGAATTTTGGGTATTTTGAGCTATATAGAATTTTGGATATTTTGAGTTATATATGTGTTTTGATTTTTATCTTGTGGATGGTTGAGCTTATGGCTCCTTGTTTTGAATGGAAATGGTTTTGACCTATTTTAAAATTTAGTGCCACCCCTATTGTTTGTGATTATGGTTGTTCTTGTGCAAATTTGAGTATTGGTTATGATCAATACCGATGACTTGAATAGTGCTCTTAATTAAACGAAATGAATGTGCGGCTACAATGAGGCCAATGAAGTGGCATAAACAATGTGTGAACTTTTAGCATCTCGTTGTGACTAGCCGATTATCGAATGAGCCTCTTGTGATGAACATTGCACACTAGCAAAAGTGTGGAGTCTTGTTTGATATTAGTGTCAATGCCTGGTGTATTGAGATTACTTTGAACAATTGTGTGATGACACCTAGAATTTGTCTCGTTGGTCCGGTTGACTAAGTGATGCAAGCACTTGATATGATCTTAGGCAACGATTTTGAAGAGTGAAACAATTTGACAATATACCTCTTTTGTGGCCAACCTTGTGAGATGTGTGAACCTTGCTTGAACCCTATTGAGCCTGACCCTTTTCTTGGAAGAAACTTGAACAATTGTGATCCCTCTTTATCCATCTACCCATAACTTTCATGAAGCGTGGTTTGTGTGAATAGTCAACTTAGGCATAAAGACTAAGTTGGGGGTGTGGTGAAAAGAGGAGGAAAGTTAAGAAGTGTGAAAAATCCCCCTTTGAGTAATGATTTTGAAAAAGATGGAACCCCTCCATATAAAAAAAAAGAAGAAAAGAAAAGAAAAGAAGCAAAGAAAAAGAATGAAAAAGTTGTGAAATAAAGTGATGAAAATTATAAAAGAAATGGGGTATCCGGTAATTCATTTGAAGTTGAATAATGCGTGGATTATGAGCGTGTTTGAATTGTTAAAGAAAAGGAGGAAAGTGATGATCAGGCCACACTTCATGGAGGTAGAAGCCACTGAACCTAAATGACCATACCTTGACACTCAGCCCCATTACAAGCAATGAAAATACCTTTGTGATCTTGAGTGAGCTGAAACAAATGTTGATTGAAAAATAAGGGCAAACCTATGGGTGAAGTCATGCATGCGTTCATCTTTGTGAGTGTGAGAGTTGTATGTGATTCTGGAACTTTAAATTGCTGAGAAATAGTGTGTGAATATGGAATCATCTTTGTTGTGAGGGCATTTGAGTACCTTTGTTGAGCTTGAACTTGCATTCGAAGCAAGTATTGTGAACTTGAGCATCTTTGGTAATGGTGAGTCACAATTTGAATCTTTGAGTGCAGAATTGATCATTGCATGAGTAAATTGAGCCTTGTTGTGTGCATTCATGTTGAGTCTTATGCAGCACTTTTTTGAACTGCTGATCTTGAGTTTTACTTGAGGACAAGCAAAAGTTTAAGTTGGAGGTGTTGATGAGTCTGAGATTTGGACTCATTTAGGGCTTTGTTTTGATAGATTTAGTGTCCTCAAATGCCTAATTTATGCTATAAACTGATGTTAATGCGTTGATTTTCAGGTATATGGATTGAGGAGCAAAGCAAGGACACTAACAGGCAAAAAGGAACAAAACAAGCTGAAGAAATGAAGAAGGGCGAGCCTGAAGATCGCCAAGAGCACTCGGCGTGTCGCCCAGTGGCTAATCTCACCGCCTAAAGATTCAGTGTGCCAAGCCCTGAAGGAAGAAACCAAGTCGGCGACGAAAAGGAGCAGTCGGTGAATCGCCGAGTCGTTCCGCGAAGCAAAGATAGATCGCCCAAAGTTACAGACCTCGAGGATGTTGAATGCTAAGGCGAAAAGGTGATGGAAGAGGTCAAAGGGTGGCTCGCCGAGTGGTTCGGCGAGCCTGATTTACTTCGCCGAGTAGCCCTTCGTGGCTTATTTTTGGCGACTATAAATTACATTTTGAACATTAATTTAGTATCGAATTTTTAATCCATCTTAGTATAGAACAATTTTCTCTGAAGTCTCTAAGTAGACTTGAAGGTTTTGAGACTCGATTTGGAGATTTTGCAAGTGGGTTTCGAATTTTCTTCGAATTGGAGCATTGTAAAGATTGAATTCCTCTTACCCAGTTGATGGCTAATCGATTCGGGAACGGTTTTTATCTTTTTATGATGTTCGGCTAAAACCCCAACTCTTGGAGTGTGATCATGTGATTATGGGTTGAATTAGTGTGTGGGTATTGTTAATTACTAGTTTAAATGCTATTTGAAGTGGGTTTAATCATTAATTGTGGTTTAATTTATGAATTGTAGTTGCAAATGCAGTTCTATTTTAGTGTTCTTGGCTTGCTCGAGAGAGAGGTTTTAGAAATAAAATTATTGATTAATGATTCGTATGTATTGGGTTGATTTGGGTCCAGCTCGAGAGAGTGAATCCTAAACCTAGTCCTACCCATCTTGCTCGAGAGAGAAGATGTATTAAGGTTTTGAGTTGTTCTTTATTGCTATGTTTGTTGATGTTCGAGAGAAATCACTTGAAGCGGAATAGTTGTTCGAGAGAAAGCTATTTCAATTATAGTCTATCCTACCCATTGATATTTAGTTGTTTACTAGTAGTTTCAATTACCCATATATCGAAAGTTGCCTATAATCGATTACATCCCGAGAATTCCTCTCCTTATTGTTATCTCATTGATATTTCACTGTTTTGTAGTTGATAATTGCAAATCAAAACCCCCATCTGACATTTGATGTCACCCCTTTGATTTGTAATGTGTCCTTTTCCGATAATATCTATTCCTATAGCTAGTTAGATCACATTTGTACTTCATAGTCGAATTTGAACACGTACCACTCCTTGTGGGATTTGACCCAACTCAATTGTTGTGTTTTATACTGCTTAATGATCGGTTGCACCTAGAATTGGATGAGGTGTGCTTGAAATGTTAATCAATGATACACAGCAAGAAATTCTATCAAAAAATTTGGAATGTAAATTATTTCATTTGCTGCAATAAAAACAAGTGGGTGGATGATTCCACCAAATTTAATAACTGAATTTGATTATCAAAAGTCACAATTAAGCTAAGATTTCAGAAATTCAGATAAGTAACAAGTAATCTAGGGGTGGGGATTGGAAATCGATGTCACATAGGGGTACTTGTGTTGCTCTATAGGGATAAACATTCATGGATAGGCTGGATCATCTTCAATGACATTAATCTTCTTTCGATCTCATAGTATTATTTCATAGAATCTCCTTTCGATATCATCTATGTGCTATACTAAACAACTCAATACCTTACATTATTCTCTCTTTCGATGCAGCAATAGGCAAAATAGATCTGACCCATAACATCTATTTTCAAGCAAGTTACATACATCAAACCTAAATTGCAAGCATCAGACTAATTACCCACTTCAATCAATCTCTTTGGAGCATCAATCAGAGAACGGAAGTAGGAATTAAGTTTGGAACATTAACCCATAAGTTAATCCCGTGCTAATTAGCCCAAGTCGATGCATGAACAACAACAAAATAGAGTATAACACAAGACCCGCTATATTAAATCAACACCCAACCCCATTATTGCATCTCTAGATTTTGGAGTTTTAGCCACCCATCACAAAGAGTAAAAAAATTATACCTTCGATGAAAGCATCCATGAGTAACATGAAATTAGAAATTAGAAGCATTACCCACTTTGAATTTCAACTTCAAATTGTCAATTTCAAGTGCAAAAGTTGCTAAACCCCAAAAACTAAATGTGTTCTTCATAAAGTATAGTGTTTCTCTCTCTAAGAAAAGATTCAGAATTCTCTAACTATTTTTGACGACTCAGAACTTCTGAACTCTCTACTTTCTCTCTTCTTTGGGCTATTTATAATTTCCCTAAAATTTGGCTCAAAACTCAATGCATGACCCATTGGGCAACGTTAGTGGGCTCACCGATCATATTAGGAGAATCGTCAACTACTCTCTAGCTCGCCTTTCTCTTACTCTAGGCTTCAGGTGTTTATACCTCAATCGGCGAACTCATTTGAGCATGCCTTTCACATTCGGCATATTGTCGAGTACCACCTTTATTCGCCTTTCAAGCCTTGAATTTTTCTGCATGTACTTTTCCTCTTAGAGATGGTTAGCATGTTCGCCTTTCTCATTCGGCAAGTCACCATTTCCCTTTTGGTTCGCTGACCTACCTCCATTAATTCAAGTATTGTGCACTATATATTTAGATGAGGTCATACACATTAGGCGATCCACCCTTCTTGGTAGGCGATCAACAATGCGGGGTTTGCACTTCTTTTCATATTTTTGGCCATTCTTTCAAATATTCATCTTTGCCTAGTCTTTTAGCCTTCAGAGTTGCAAATAATCCAAATATCATTAGTCTAGGACATAATTAGGCATTGGGAACACTAATTATTGAGCTAAATAGGCCTCAAATGAGTGTAAATCTACCACTCATCAACCTTCTTTCCTTTTCAAAATTTTGAGGCATTACACCAAACTTCATTAAAATTTTCTCAGTTGAGACGATGTTTATGGGACTGGTATTGGCTTTGTTTTATCTCAGAAGGGCCACCCTCTTGCTTTCTTGAGTCAAAAGCTATTCTCACGTATGAAGGATACTTCAACATACAACCATGGGATGTTTGCAATCACCCATGATCATTACTAATCAACAATCTCTCAAAGCCCTCTCGAACCAGGTCATTCAAACTCCTAAACAACATCGATGGTTATCCAAGCTGATTGGATATGACTTTGACATAATACATCGCCTGAGAAGACTTAATTCTGCTTTTGATGCCCTCTCATGTGTCCCTTCCCTTCAATCTCTCACACTGGCAATAACAAAGTTTGCTTTAATTGATAAGCTTAACCAGTTGAACCAATCAGATTCTTAATTGTTGGCTCTAGCAACAATGGCAGGCAGACCTTACTACACTTCCTCATTACTCGTCTCAGGAAGGACTCTTGCTTTATTGTTATAGGTTTATCATTCCCACATATTTTGCTCTTCACTGAATGCTTCTCGAGGAATTTCACTCTACCAAAATTGGGCGACAGGCTGGAATCTCTCGGACTTTTCATCGCTTATCCTCCAATTTCTTCTGGCCAGACATGCGCTCCTATGTCAAAACTTTTGTTTCAGAGTGTGTGGTTTGTCAACAAATGAAGGACACTTCTTTCCAAACATCCGGCATTCTGATGCCACAACCCGTGCTGCTATTTTTGAGGAAATCTCCATGGATTTCATCACACGCCTGCCCCTTCTCATCTCCGAGCAGAAATCTTGGTGATTGTGAATCGCCTGCTCAAATACGAAAATTTTATTGCATTGTATCCACACTTTAACAGCCTGAAAATAGCTGAAATCTTTGTTCAGGAATTTATTCGACTTCATGTCTTCCCTACAGAGATTGTTTCTACCGCGATTCATTTTTCTTATTTGAATTTTGGGAAGAAGTGAATAAGTTACAAGGCACTAAGTTAGCTAAGAGTTTGGCATACCATTTACAATCTGATGGGCAAACAGAGTCATGTAACAAATGTTTGGAACAATACTTATGTTGCTATACCGTGGATATGCCCACTACGTTGTTTAAACTACTGCCTTTGGGCATAATTTTGGTGTAATACTTCACAGTGCAAAGATGACTCCATTTAAAGTTGTATACGACAGACCACCTCCAACCATCTCTCGCGTTATGCTGGATGGAACCTCTAATCAAGCTGTTGCTGAACCGTTTCATCAAACGGATGAAACTTTTAGTATTCTTAAAGCAGACCTCCACCGGGCGCTAGTGCGTATGAAAGCATTAGCTGACAAAGGAAGGCAAGATGTTTCATTTGTTGTGAGTGATTGGGTTTAATTTTTTACGCCCATATCGCCAACTTTCACTCAGTTTGCAGTGACACAACAAACTCAGTAGACAATTCTTTGGACCCTTCCAAATTGTTCAAGATTGGATAGGTTGCGTATAAACTCGATCTTCCAAAATACACCCTATTTTTCACGTCTCTATTCTTCGCAAATGCATTAGCAAACCTGATCAACAGGTTACCCCCATTGATTTAATTAGTCCATCTGCTTCTATTGAACTTGTTCTTGAGGAGTTCATGCAACATCGCACTATTGTCAAGGATCGACATTAGTTATATCAATATATTATCAAATGGCAAGGTTTGTCGGTCGCTAATGCAACATGGCAGGATATGTCTGATTCGGTGCCAATTTCCCAACTTGAACCTTGAGGACAAGGTTCAGCTTCAAGGGGACGACAATGTTGTGAACCATGCGCATGGGCTGGATGTAGCTCTAGGCCCATTCACCCTCAAAATCATTTGAAGGACTTTGTGGTCCTAAAAGGCAAAGGATAAGGGATAGATATTGCCAATTCTTATACAAGGACGAGTGTCAGCACTGCCTAAGGAATATTCTGTAGTATATGTAGTAGTAGAGGTTGTACAAACAAGGCTATGTTTTATGCCAAGTCTTTTTTTATTTCTAGGAAGAGGGTTCTGGAACTTGGCTTGTTTCTAGTTTCTTTTCTTTGTTTATCCTTTCAATTTCAACTTTCTTGTAAGTTTTGCTACAAGTTGCGATTAAATCAAAGAGTGGACACTTGCCGGAAATCTTATTTTATTTAAGTTTACATCAGAAGCCATAAAGAAGTGTCACATCTTATCTATGTTTCTCTTTTTTATTATATTAGATATATATTCATCTTTAAGTAATATAGATGTGTAATAATCACAATAATAACTTAAATGTGTATTCAACTTTTCGAGATAAGTTCACCATGGATTCTATGCCCTTTTCCCATTTTGTTAACTTATGACAAATTTAAACGACCAAAAATGTTAAATATACACTTAAGAGGTCGTTTTGTGTGAATGATAATATCATATAGCCCTGAGATTAAATTATAGTGGCACTTAGTTTGTTGTTTGGTTGTCATGTCCGGAATAACTTATCCTGAGATTAATAATTATTACCGGGATAAGTTATTCCTCCCCTTGGATGGTATAGTAATTCCAGGATAATTTATCTCGGGATAAAATAGGCAAGTGATAAAGTATCCCTTAAAAATCCTATTTACACATCACTTTTTACATTCATGTATATTTACATTATTTTTTAGAGCATTTATAATAACATTAACAACTCCTTATTTTTATGATGATTCTTCATATTTTTCTATTAAAAAATTACACTATATAAATATTTTTTATTTATGAATTTATTTGACTCATTGTTATGTTTATTTATATTTTGATTTCTCATAAATCTTTTTTTACTTTAACAAACTTAAGATGAAAGTTTAATTTTTGAATACACACGACACCATCATGAGAATACATATACATTAATATTTAAGCTAAATAAGATGAAATCAAATTTTTATTGTTAAAAATGAAAAACTAAAGCTTTCTAAAAAAATACAAAATACTAAATAAAGTGAAAGACTATATTTGTAAACAAACAATATGTTCTTAAAATTTATGCAATACATAATATTTTGAATCCAATAAACCAAACACTCAATAAGATAACTAATCTCATCAAAACTAATTCTATCATAACTTGTATCGAAATGAAACGAACCCTAAAGCTATTATTTTGAATCTAAGGGACCATTTTTTGTCTTTTATTTCTCAAATAAAGGCTGTAGAGGTTAGTTTTCCAAATTGTATTTCAGCTCTCTCCTTATCTCCCAACTTTCCCGGCGGAACTCTCTCAATGCAAATACTGGTAATTCTCTTCTTTAATCTTTTACTTGTTCTTGACTTAATGCTAAAAAATATTGTTAAAGCATTTGATTTTTCTGGTTCCGTTTTTCGTGTAATTTTCCACTCTTTTTTTGTGTTTCATTTGTTGTCAGTTACTTCAATACCTTTTGATTTTGAAATTTGTGGATGAATGAATGAATGTGTATGTACTGTAGGATAAGATAAAGATGCAAAGAAAAGAATCAGATGAACGGCCGCCTGAGCTACCAATTTCTTGGGTTGAAATATCCAATGCAATTTCTCGTCAATACCAATTTCAACCTGATGGTAGGCTATCGGTAAGTTCTCCTTACTTTTTTTTTCTTTCTATTTTTGGCTAAAGATTTCCCCAATTTAATCTTCAATTCGTCGTTTTAGTGTACTAGACATACTCCTTTTCAGTTTGCATTACATTGATTGTAGTACGTTTAACTTGTTTGGCCAAGTTAATGGGAGACAAAAGTGCTTATTTTAGAGAGTTGAGGTGTTTTACCTGGCTTTTTGGAAAAAACAAGCGCTTTTGAGTAGAAGTAGTTTGTTTAGCATTTCCCCAAAAACACTTTTGGGAACTTAACCAAGCACAAATTAATGCTCTAACACACCTATTTCAAAATTTGACCGCATGGGAAAGCAGTTAATAGGATTGGGTTGGACGTGAGGGAGAAAAGTTTGGAAATTGAATTTTTTTCTTGTTCAACGGTACCAAGTAAATTATTGTTACCATTCTCCAAAAAAAAAAAAAAAAGTACCAGGTAAATTAAACTACCAGTTAATTAAAAACAATTGCACTCAGAAGAACTATTTTTTGATGACCTGCATTCTGAAAAGAACTATCAAGTTCAGAAGTTGAAAATTGTGTAAATGAGGATGCTGCGATGGATGTGTGGATAAACTAGGAAAAATATGATTAGAAATGAATATGTTCGGGGTAAGGTGAGTGAGTTCAGTTGAGGCCAAGATGCGGGAAGTGAGACTGTGATGGTTCGAGCATGTGAAGAGGAGAGACACAGATGCCCAGTGCGGAGGTATGAGAGATTCACGATGGATAATTTTAGGAGAGATAGAGGTAGGCCGAAGAAGTATGGAGAAGAGGTAATTAGACACGACATGTCTCTCTTTTAGCTTCTTAAGAACATGACCTTAGCTAGGAGTTTATGGAGGACATGAATTAGGATAGCATGTTAGTAGGTAGTAGAGTGTTGTATAGCTTATTCTTCATACTAGTTGTCGTAGTATTACTGCTTTAGTTTTTATTTCTTTCTTCTAATTTGTTTATCATATGATTTTTTTTGTAGTTTCTGTTCATAATGTTTTCTCATGCTCTTATAGTATTTTGTCATGGCTCCTCCACTGTCATTATTTCTTTTTTTTCAAACTTCTTTGAATTGTTTTTCCTTGAACTGGGTCTCTATTGGAAACAAGCATTCTTCCTCCAAGGTAGGGATAAGGTTTGTGTACACTCTACCCTCGTCAGTCTCCACTCTCTGAGATTACACTTGGTATGTTATTGTCGTCTAATTGTGCTGCTCCTAAACTTCAAGTATACCTCGTATTTCCTGTTCTCACCTTTATGACCAATTGTGACAGATGTAGTTCAATAATTTAGGTAGTACCTTGTACAAAGTATTGGCAATTAATAAAATTGTTAATTACCAACAAAAAATGGAGGTAATACCTTCAAATATGTTTGAATGCGCCCAATAATTTCGTGCTATGGCATTAACTTCTCCTTTAGTGTTTGGTTTCCCCTCTGCAATTTCTCCAGGTGGCAGTCATTTTCTTGAGAGTTTATAAACATCTTTAGCATATAATCGGTATATATAATATCCAAGTGAATGTTATTCTATACTACAGTTAATTTTCCTTGATGCTTACATGTTTCACTGCATGTAGTATATACATTCTCATGTAGAGACTAGTCACTCTGTACTACGTTTTCCTTGTCATGTTAATACATCAAAAGTTCTTTCACTTGCTTCTCAAGTAGAGATTTATTACGATGCACTATGTTTTCCATGTCATGTTGATATATCAAAAGTACTTTGCTTGTTTTCCAAATAGAGATTTACTTCTATGACTCTTTACAGGTCAAGATGGTTGATGACTCAAGACCAGCTGCACAGAGAGTGATGGAATCCTTTCTGAATAAATTTTTCCCATCTGGCTATCCATATAGGTGTGAATTTCTTGGAAATCATTTCCCAACAGTTTAAATTGGTCATAAGCTTCTTGAATATGTAATGTAAATATCTGCTCTTGATTGTTTCTGCAGTGTGAATGAGGGGTATATGAGATACACACAATTTCGAGCTCTACAACACTTTACAAGTGCAGCATTATCGGTGTTGTCGACTCAGGTCTTCTAACTATGAAGCATCTCACTGCCTGTTAAACTTTATTTGACTTCATAAAACTTTTTAGAGTAAATTATCTTCAACAATAGCATACACACACTATATTTATATATGTATTCTTGGTTGACATAGGATTTTGTTCTTAATGCCTAAATACATGATAAATCCATTAAAATGATGATACTTCTGAATATTACTTCTTTGCAGTCACTACTATTTGCTGCAGGCTTGCGTCCTACCCCTGCTCAGGCAACTGCAGTGAGCTGGGTAAGCCTTAGTCTAGTAGACAGATTAAACAAACGACTCCTTAAGTATTATGTCCAGTCCCCTTTCCTTCTTACGGGAACTATTTTATGAATGTTTAGTTTATTTACAGATATTGAGAGATGGTATGCAGCATGTCGGAAAGCTCATATGTAGCAACTTAGGTGCAAGGATGGATTCTGAGCCTAAACGTTGGAGAATTTTAGGTTTATTCAATGTTCCTGAAGCACTGTCCTATGCTATGATTCTTCTTTATTTCTTTATAAGAGTTGTTACTGCATAATTTGATTCTATTTCTTGCATTCCTCTGTTTAATTGTACAGTACATTTAAAATATACGAACTTTTTATGCTGCAGCTGATGTTCTGTATGACTTTGGGACTGGTTTAGAAGTTATGTCTCCTTTATGCCCGCATTTATTTCTTGAAGTAGCTGGCCTTGGAAATTTTGCAAAGGTAAGTTTCCTCTGATTACTAATTTTAGAGGTTCATTGCGTATTTTGAGAGATCTATAAACTTATGAATGACACTGATTCAATGTTGTTTGAAGTATGTATTTCTTGTTACTCACACTATTCCTCTGAGGACATGATTTTCCATTTTTTGTTCCCAAAGCCTCCCAATTTTCCTTATCTAATAAAATAGGTTTCTTTGCAGCTTTTGTTTTTCTTTTCATTTTGCAGGAGAAAATACAAGAAAGGCAGATATTTTGAGGAATTTAATTTATCTACACCTTACACCATCAGTACCCTACATAGTTGAAGTATAACAGAATTGAAATATTACTAAAGAAGAAATTAGTATTTTCAGAAAGCTGGGTACAAATTTTTAAACTACCAAAAGAGGGATTGTTTACGAGTCACTCTAAGGTTTCAGTTTCTTTTATGATAATCTCCCTTGAGGGAGTGATTTGTGATTTCTCCTTTTGGAGCATTAGTGGACACTCAATTGTTCTCTCTGTGAAAGATATATTATTAAGTCTAATTGCATGAAATATTTGGTATATTAGCTAAATCTTCAATGATGTGATCTGTGAGAAATTTTTAGTCAGCAATGTTAATGAAGTTATTTTTCTTTGGAGTTTTCAGGGAATGGCAGTTGTTGCAGCTAGAGCAACAAGATTGCCAATATATTCTTCATTTGCCAAAGAAGGCAATCTTAGTGATCTGTTTGCTAAAGGCGAGGCTATTTCCACTCTTTTTAATGTTCTCGGGCTTGGAACAGGAATTCACTTAGCATCCACTATTTGTTCATCAATGCAGGGAAAGGTCCTATTTTATTTATTGTACATTTGTTCTCTTCTGATTCAATCCATTTGTAGTGCTTCCGAATCTTGTTTAAGCTAGAAGATCAAACTTTGATGCTACTATAAAATCCACTATGCAGAACCTGATCAATAAAATAAAATAAACTATGCAGAGATGTCGGTCTTACATCAGCGTAAAGTATTCCCTGTTCTGCTGATGTATGTTTCTCTCTGTCGCTAGATAAATTTGTTTTCATTTGTTGTGCTTATAAACTTTAAGCTGGTAAAAGTACAAGAAAATCATGTATCCTAAGATGTCCAGAATCATCTCCACTTGGAAGAAGTCACTAGGCATTCTTGGTATATTTGTTTTCCACGCCTTAACAGACAGGTTAACTGAAATAGGAGAAACTTCTGTTCCATGGGTCCTCAGCTTCTACTCCCTTGTTGAGCTCACTTTTTATAAAAGCATGTTAATAAGACCATGTGGACTTTTTGGTCCAATATCTTGTAGACAATCCAACGAAGTTGCTTGTCATTTGGATAAACATGCCGGTTTGCAGAGTTGAATTTGTTGTTCCAGTAGATTATAGGGTGGGTCCTTAGTTATTCTGGTAATATTGAATCCCTGCAGTTGGTTGTTGCACCGTTGCTGTCTGTTATACACGTTTACAGTGTCTGTGAAGAAATGCGAGCTGCTCCTGTAAACACATTAAATCCTCAGAGAACTGCAATGATCGTGGCTGATTTTGTGAAGGTACATATCCAAAGTTGCAAAGGTGAGTTAGATTGATTCACATCTCAATTAACCAAGTTTTTCTGCTATAATATTTTAGACTGGAAGAATCTCAAGTCCTGCTGACTTAAGATATCGAGAAGATCTCTTATTTCCCGGTAGGCTGATAGAGGATGCTGGAAAGGTTAAGGTGGGAAGGTCCTTGCATGAAGTAGTTAGGCCTTCAAAGCTGCAACAATATAAAGAAGCATTTCCAGAGGAGAAGTTCCTTTTAAATCATGGAAGTAGATGGACTGATATGATACTGGAGCACAATGCAACCGGTGAAGATGCATTGAGGGGTTGGCTGGTTGCTGCTTATGCTTCGGATATGGAACGATTGGTTCATGAACCAAGTGCAAATATCTTGCAAGAGGCTTATGACAAAATGAATTGCACATTCTCGCCATTTTTAGCTGAGTTGCAAGCAAAAGGGTGGCATACCGATCGATTTCTTGATGGAACTGGAAATCGCTTTGCGTTTTAGGTTTGTAAGATCTCAAATTCTTTGTACTTTGTTATCCTTTCCTAGTTATTAGAATACATGTAGGAGTGGGACAAAAACCTTTCATCCTCAAACGGTAGAATTTGAGAATAGCAACTCCATTTACTGCAAGCACGTCTCCAATATGTGTTACTTCATTTGTTTCAGTTTATGTGCCATAGAATGAATTAAGAGGTCACCAAAAGTTTTATATGATTTTAAAAATATTTGAAGTTGTTAATGTTAATTATTGTGATTTATAGTAGTTTTAAAGTAATTTTCAAAAGTTATATGTTACTCTATTTATTCCAATTTATGTGGCACATGTTTTAAGATAATTTTCAAAAAATATATTTGATAACCAAAAAGTTTCTAGAGAGAAGACAGTTGTGGGCTTGCCACCATACAGACATGCGCTAAACTACTACTATTAGCTAAACTAAGACAGTTGTGGGCTTGCCACCATACAGACTTGCGCTAAACTACTACTATTTACCCATCTAACGGACGCAACACCATGGCATCAGCATTCAAAACATCCAACAGGGATGAAGGTGGGTCCCAAAATGTTAGAAATAGTTAATAGCTGGATAATTTCAGTAGTATCTGTTATTTTGAGTTTTGATGAATTGACAAACGAAGGGGATCTGATAAGGGGACATGCTCCCAGAGTGCTCATATATGAGAACGAAGACAGCTGGAAAAGTACACTCTAGGTTCTAGGTCTGCAGGAGTTGGTGCATGGCTCCCGAACGGAGTGGCAGAATCCTTAGCCAATAGCAAGGCTCCTAAGGTTGTGTCTATTAGATATAAGGCTTTTCTCAATAGACACAACCTCAGTTTTTGCATTCCTGAAATATTCAAGAACTCAAGCAAAAACCACTCCTTTCAGAAGTATTTTCCTCAAGAGCAACAGGGACCTGATAGAGCTACTTGCAT
This sequence comes from Solanum etuberosum, assembly GCA_029582245.1. Taxonomy (NCBI): domain Eukaryota; kingdom Viridiplantae; phylum Streptophyta; class Magnoliopsida; order Solanales; family Solanaceae; genus Solanum; species Solanum etuberosum. The sequence goes on from JAJONR010001650.1 coordinate 86,504, forward strand.
CTTAGTTGTCCTAGGGGTTACACTTCAGTGCTTATCTTGTAAATCTATTCCTATGTTATAAAGGAATTAGATCGTTGTTTCGCTTCAGAAGAAAAGTCTAAATCAGTTAAGTGTTGATTGATTTAGTGGACAACATTGTTGTTGCTTAGTCAAAGTCTAAGTCATCTAGAGGTAGGTGATTTAGTGGGCAACATTGTTGTTGCTTAGTTGAAGTCTAGATCATCTAGAGTTAGGTGGTTTAGTGGGAAACAGAGTTGTTGCTTAGTTGAAGTCTAGATAGTCTAGAGTTGGGTGGTTTAGTGGGCAATAGAGTTATTGCTTAGTTACTTCTTTGTAGTAGAGTTTCTACATTGAGGGGGAAGGGATTTAGAGTTAAATTCCTAGGTTACAAGAGTCTGTAATCTGAACAATCGCTCCTTTTAGAGTTAAATGGAGTTGGGTTGAAATCCTGTGAGTACAGGTCGTGGTTTTCACTGCCCTTGAGCAAGGGGGTTTCCACGTAAACTGTTTGTGTTGTTTACTTTACTGCCTGTGACATTTATCATTGCTCTTATTGTGTCAAGGGACCTGGTTCATTGATTGATAGTGGACGCATACATCTTAACAGTATCCACATTAATTTCTAGAGGAGTAAGGTAAAATTCCAAAGCATGTTGAAGAACCATATATTAATTCCGCATGAAAAAACAGTCATAACATTTGCAGTAGCAGCAAAGCCAAGGATCCACATCCCATTGTGATCCCTGATTACTCCTCCAACATCTGCGATATTTGAGTTATCCCATCAATATTTAGCATATAATGGTGAGGCTCAGGTGGGTTCCATTTAACGTATAAGGGTGTGCGCATTCTAGAGGGCGTATTTGCCCAACAAGGAACCAAAATTTAGCAGCTAACTGGAAAACTTTTTGGTAATCAACAACAAATGGTTGATGTTCAAAAATGTACTTAGTTTGACTCGTCCAAATAATCCAGACTATGCAAGGAATATTTTTCGGGGCACAAACAGTGACCCTGAATGAGGTTTGAGGCCGAAGAACAGTTGGAGCCATACTGCTGGATCATGATTAAAGTTAGCAATATTTCGAATAATTTCCACTAGTCATAGTTCGCTCCAAAGTGGAGCACTCTTAGCACAAGTAAGGAACAGACGGCTGATGGTCTCTTCCTCGTGTGCATCACACATTATACAAAGAGAAAAAATGGTACGACCAATATGATTTAGGTGGAATGAAGTTGGTAATCTTCCATAATTCATGAGCAAATTAAGAAAGTGTTTTAAGCTTTGACAGTACAAGCAGTTTTCCAAATCCGAGAGAAGGTAGAGTTCATGGTTTGCGTATCCAGCAGAGAAAGATAGCAAGACCTAATAGAAGTTGAAATGGTGTAGCTTTTTACGTGTACAAGTGGTTCCCCAGTAGAAGTTGTGTTGATAGCGCCCCAACTTCTGGGCTATGTTGGCGGGGATTTTGATGAACTCTATAATATGATTTGCTAGAGTATTTAAGGTTGAGCGAATGAGTGTTGCCCAACCCGCTGTCGATTAGAATTGTGTTTTCGGCCAGCCAATAAGGCGAGTCTTGAAATTTTCTAGCAGGAATTGGAAATCAGCCTTGGTAGGTCTACTGGTGAAAATAGGAAAGCCCAAGTATTTTCTGAAACGAGTTCCTTCAGAGATGTTAAAGGAGTTAAGAACCACAGTTTTGCACTCAACGGTAACATTTCTAGAGATTTTTTTTAAAATTTAGATAAATTGATCTTTTGGCCCGATAGTTGACTAAATTGAGTCAGAATGGGGGTATCGAATATGATGAGGTCCTATCTATTTTTGGACATAAAAAAATAACATCCACAAAAAATAAATGAGAAGGTGGGGGACCTCTGGGGGCAAGAGTGATAGGAGTCCAGTAACGCTGATCCACTTCCGAGCTAATACGACGAGATAACATCTACATACAGAGGATAACGATATACGGGGAAAGAGGATCCCCTTGCCGAACACCTCTAGTAGGTTGAAAGAAATTCGTATAAGAACCATTAAGGAGTACGGAAATGGAAGTAGAAGTTATACAAGACATAATAAGTCAGATAAGATTTAGGAGAAATTGAAATAGATGAGTGTTTCCCTGATAAATGACCACTCAAGTCGATCAAAAGCTTTTCTAAATCATCTTTCATCAACATATATGAGGCCCTTTCATTAGTTCTATTAATGAAGTAAAAAAGCTTTTGAACGATAATATCATTATATGATGCTCTTCTCCCCTTATAGATTGCATAGGCCCTATGGTATCAGAAAGGAGATTCTTAAGACGACCAACAATTATTTTGGTAACTAGTTTATACATAGTATTACAAAGGCTAATCAGATGGTAGTTGCTAATCAAAGAGGGTGTCACGACCCAAAGTATACCCTAGTCATAACATGGCGTATGGAACCCCGAGAGGCCCTACACAAGCCACTTAGCATACATCATACAAGATAATAGAAATAAAGATTTCAAAAGAAACAGTCTTATATCCTAAAAGAGTTTGACAAAGTGGAAGTGTAACATAAGCCTCAATAAGCCATCTACTATATCGATAGAAGTGATTGGGACGTAACCCATGAAATAAAGAAACCAATAAAAGTGTCTTGGTCCTAGGAACATGAGGACTCACCAATCTTCAAAATCCCAAAAGGATCAACTAGCCACGAGTATGAGAGGTAGGAGCGTCAGACCCTACATTATGAAACAATGTAGGCACAAGTATGCATTAGTACATGGAATGTACTAAGTATGATAGCAATGCATAAAACTTATGAAATCATGCTAAAAAGAACTTTATATGACATGCAATGACCAAGCTAAATCACAAGATAAAAGGTTAAAAACATAAGACATAATCATAGTCAATGCAAGCTTAAAATCTTTAAAACACTTGTGAGATACTTTAGGAAGTAACCTTAGTTTATTATTGTGGGAAGTTTTCCATTAACTGACATAAACCATGTGAGCTATAACATGGAGTCTGATGAGTTGTAGATTTGCACTCATTTGAGGTCTATTTAGCTCAATAATTAGTATCCTCAATGTCTAATTTTATCCTATTGTGATAAAATGTTGATGATTTGCAGCTATGAAGGCAAGTGGACGAGACAAGGACATATGTTTGAAATAATGACCAAATATGCAAAAACAAGTGCAAACTATACATTGTTGATCACCTAACAAGAAGGGCAGATAGCCAAGTGAGCACGACCTCGCCTAAAAGGATAGTGCATAACACTTGTGTCTATCAAATCAGGTCGGCGAACTCTATTGGAAAAGGCGATGCGCCAAATGAGAAAGGCGACCTTGCTGAACATCGCCTAAAATGATAGTGTAAAAAGAAAAGATTGAATGCTTGAAAGGCGAACCAAGGTGGTACTCGACGATTCACCAAATGTGAAAGGATGACTCAAACGAGTTCGTCAGCTAAGGTTGAAACACCTGAAGCCTAGAGCATGAAAAGGTGAGCTAAGGAGCAAGAGGCCATTCGCCAAACGAGCTCAGCAAGCCCGACTAATGTCACCGAATGAGACGTGCATCAGGTTTTGGGCCAAATTTTGGGAAACTATAAATAGTCCTAAGGAGAGAGAAATAGATATGAAGTTGTATATCAAAGAATTAGTTCTGAAATAGAGTTTAGAGAGAGAACACTTGACCAATTTGAAGAACACTTTCTAACTTTTTATGATTTTTCAACTTTGCTCTTGAATTTAATAAATTGAAGTTGAATTGAAAGTGGGTCTACTTGTAATAGCTTAATTTCATGTCAACGATGACTGCTTTCATGGAAGGTATACTTTCTTTACTTTTTGTGATGGGTGGCTAAAATCCCAAGATCTAGGGGTGTAATTATGGGGTTGAGTGTTGATTTAATGTAGTGAGTATTGTGTTATGCTCTATTTTACTGTTGTTCATACATAAATTCGAGCTAATTAGCATAGATTTAATTTATGGGTTAAGGTTGCAAACTTAATTCCTACTTCTGATCTCCGGTCGATGCTCGAAAGAGATTGATTAGAGTGGGTAATTAGTTTGATACTAACTCTTTAGGTTTGATGTCTTGGGTCTATTTGTCCTATTTCTAAAGAAATAATAGAGTAAGGTATTGAGTTGTTTAGTTTGGCATATAGATCAGACCGAAAGAAGATACTATTCATATATGCTTTGATATCGAAAGATGATTAGCGTCATTGAAGATGACCTAACCTATTCATGAATGTTCAGAGCAGCACAATTACCCCTACATGATATCGATTTCCAATCACTGCACCCCTAGATTGCTTGTTAACTCTTGGTTTCTTTGGTATTTTTATTTAATTGTGACAATTGATAGTCAAAGCTTTTTATTAAATAGGTGAAATCATCCACCCACATGTTCTCATTATTACAAATGAGCGATCTTAAAATCTCAATTTCTTGATAGAAATTCTCTACGATATACCATTTTGTGTGGAATTTGACTCCGACTCTTCATTGGGTATTTTTATTGACTATGACCGGTGTCCCTTTTAATTGATTTTAAGGAGGACATTTGAGCGTTACCAAAAATGGCGTTGCTGCTGGGGAATGGTGGTTGAGAATTCTAATTGAGAAATTAGATTTTAATTTTGTTTAGTTGTAGTAGATTGTTGTTTTGTGTTGTTATTGGTTGATTTGCAGGTCTTATATAATGATTGACCATGATAGTGACAACGATAGTCACTATGGTCAAAACGACTACATGGGTGATATGAACGATATGCATATGAACATTGTTCAAACCAAGGGAGTCATCTGGATACCTCCCACAGCCGGGAGGGATGTGTTTCACATTACCGGAACAATGCTACAATTGCTCCAGATGAAAGGAAATTTTGGGGGCCTAGCTTATGAGGATTCTCATGAACACCTTAGGAATTTCATGGAGGTATGTGGACCGTTTGTGTTCAAGAATATCTCTCAAGAGTCTGTAAGGTTGAAGTTAAACCCGTTCTCTTTAACGGGAGAGGCTACAAGGTGGTTGGCAGAATTGCTAAATGATTCTATCACTTCGTGGGAAGAGCTAAATGATGCCTTTTTAGAGAGATTCTCTCCACCCTCAAATATTCTTAAACTTTGAACCCAAATTCAAAATTTCAAGCGTTTTGAAGGTGAACCTCTACATGAGACGTGACTGAGGTCGAAGAAGCTACTTTTGCAATGTCCAACGCATGACGTTCCGAACACTTTGTTGCTACAATACTTTTATTGCAGCCTTGATTCCATCAATAAAGGTGTAGTTGATCAATTAGTCAAAGGTGGATTAATGAGACAACCATATGATATGGCTTCTTTGTTGCTAGATGAGATGACCAAGGTTAATCGAGCATGCCGATGAGTGGTAGATTTGCACTCATTTAAGGTCCATTTAGCTCAATAATTAGTGTCCTCAATTCAATGCCTAATTCTTTCCTATTCTGATTAAATGTTAATGAAATGTAGCTATGAAGGAAATTGGACAAGGCGAGGATTGATGTTTGAAAGAATGGTAAAAGATGTAAAAAGAAGTGAAAATTATACATTGTTGATCGCCTAACAAGAAGGGTGGATCGCCAATTGAGCACGACCTCGCCCAAAATGATAGTGCATAACACTTGTGTCTATCAAATCAGGTCGGTGGACTCCAGCGGAGAAGATGATGCGCTGAATGAGCAAGGCAGCCTTGATGAACATCACCCAAAATAACAGTGTTGAAAGAAAAGAGTGAATGCTCGAAAGGCGAACCAAGGTGGTATTTGGTAATTCACCAAACGTGAAAGGCTGACTCAATCGAGTTTGCCAACCGAGGTTCAAAATTCATGAACCTTAGAGCATCAAAAGGCAAGCTAAGGAGGAAGAGGTGATGCGCCGAACGAGTTCGGCGAGCGTGACTAATGTAGGCGATTCAGCCGCGTAGTAGAATTTCGGGCCTAATTTTGTGAAATTATAAATAGGCTAAAGAAGAGAATTATTAGATATCAAATGACATAGAATAGAAAATATCATAGTGTGTGAAGAGTTTAGAAAGAAAATACTTTATCTTTGAAGAACATTTTTCTAGCTTTTGGGTTTTTACAATTTTGTGGTTGAAATCGACAAATTGAATTTAAATCCAAAGTGAGTTTATTTGTAATTTCTTGATTTCATGTTACTCGTGGCTGCTTTCATGGAAGGTATAATCTCTTTACTTTTTGTGATGGGTTGCTAAATCCAAGATCTAGAGGTGCAATTATGGGGTTGGGTGTTGATTTAATGTAGTGGGTATTGTACTATGCTCTGCTTTGCTGCTCTTCATACATGAATTTGGTCTAATTAATATGGAATTAATTCATGGGTTAAGGTTACAAACTTAATTCCTACTTCCAATCTCCGGTTGATGCTCAAAAGAGATTGATTCCAGTGGGTAATTAGTTCGATACTACTAATTTAGGTTTGATGATTGTAACTTGCTTGAAAATAAAGGTTATGGGTGGATCTATTTGCCTTGTTCTTGAAAGAAAGAATAGAGTAAAGTTTTGGGTTGTTTAGGTTGTAATTTAGATGAAACCGAAAGGAGATTCTATGCATAGATGCTTTGAGATCGATAGACGATTAGCGTCAATGAAGATGACTTAGCCTATTCATGAATATTCATCACTATAGAGCTGCATAATTACCCTTATGTGAAATTGATTTTCAATCTCTACACCCCTAGGATGCTTGTTAACCCCACTTGTTCTTTCTATTGGAAATGAGCGATCTTAAAATCTAAATCACTTAATAGGAACTCTCTACGATATACCATTCTCTGTGAAATTCGACCACAACTCTTCATTGGGTTTTTATTGACTATGACTGATGTCCCTTTAAATTAGTTCTAAGAAGAAAATTTGAGCATTATCAAAAATGGCGCCGCTGTCGGAGAATGGTGGTTGAAAATTCTAATTGAGAAATTACATTTTAATTTTGTTTATTTGTAGTAGATTTGTTGTTTGGTGTTGTTGTTGGCTTATTTACAGGTTTATGCAATGCGTGACAATGGAAGTGACAACGATAGTCACTATGGTCAAAACAACATCATGGGTGATTTGATGACATGCATATGAATGTTATTCAATCCATGGGAGCAATCCGGATACCTACCACAACCGGGAGGGCTGTGTTTCACATCATCGGAACAATGATACAATTGCTCCAAATGAAAGAAAATTTTGGGGGCCTAGCTCATGAGGATCCCCATGAACACCTTATGAATTTCATGGAGGCATGTGGACGCTTTGTATTCAAGAATATCTCCCAAGAGTCCATAAGGTTGAGGTTATTACCGTTCTCTTTAACAAGAGAGGCTACAAGATGATAGACACAGTTGCCAAATGATTCTATCACTTCATAGGAAGAGATAAATGAAGCCTTCTTGTAGAGATTCTTTCCACCCTCGAAGATGGTTAAACTTCGAATAAAGATCCAAAATTTCAAGCGTATTGGAGGTGAACCTCTACATGAAATGTGGATGAGGTTCAAGAAGTTGCTTTTACAATGTCCAATGCATGTCGTTCTGGATAATTTGATGTTGCAATACTTCTATTGCAACCTTGATTCAGTCAATAAAGGTGTGGCTGATTAGTTAGTCCAAGGTGGACTAATGAGACAACTGTATGATGTGTTTGCATTGTTGCTTGATGATATGACTAAGGTTAACCGAGTATGACACACTAGAGAGGACCAAGTGCCTACTCTACAAGTGAGTTTAAGCGAAGAACAAGTTGAGAAGGAACATGAAAGAAATGAAAACATGGCCAAAATGATGACCCAACTCGATTTGTTATCTAGACATGTCATAGAAGGTGGACCTAAGTTGGTAAATGCGGTTGGAACCAACAGTGGGTAGTGTACGGATGATGCAAAATATGAGGTATTACATAATGAGGAAGTTCAATACTTATGAAATCAAGTGGGGGTTTCCACACCAATTATCAACGATAAGGTGGGAACCAAGGTTGGAACAAGGATAAATATGGTGGTTGGAAAGACTGGAGGGGTGGAAATTGGAGAGATAAGGAGATGGAAAAAGATAGATACTTGCCTCCCCATGATCATCCATGCCCTAAAGAATCAGCTGGGCGAGAAGGAAGCCGGACTGAAGACATGCTTGCAAGGATCTACAACAAGGTTTAAGGGTCTGATAATGTGTTGAAGGAATTGAAAAATGACTTCTCCGCCTTATCTCAGACGGTGACTTCTCACTCAGTTTTTATCAAGCAGCTGGAGAGCCAGTTGGGCCAAATTGCTACTCATCTTAATCCAAGGCAAAATGGAACATTACCTAGTGATGTCATCCCGAACCCCAAGAATGATTGATGAGATTGAGAACTATGTCGTGCCACAACGTTAAATAAGGTGCTTCTTGGGAGGCAACCCAAGTCTTGACTTTTGTTTTTATTTCTTTCGATTAACATGCATTGTGAGTGCAGGTTGAAAAGAGGTTGAAAGGTTTAGAAGTGAATAATAGGCAATGCCAAAACCCAAAATGGTGATGCGTCGAAGGCATTGCGTGGACTTATTTTTGTCCGCCTTTTGAGCTTGCATAGGTGGAAAAGTGTACTGTCAAAATCGGCGATCAGAACTCCAAAAGGCGATTCACTAAAGTGTACTATGCGGACTACATCAGGTCGGCCGAATCAACCTTCAGGTTTAGTGTTTGTTCAAGCATGTTCGGTGAGCTTAAGCTCCAATTGGTGATTCGTCGAACACGTTCGGTGACGTTAGTCGAAATCTCCAAACGAACCTAGTAGAAAAAGACCAAGGCTCTTTTCAAATTCAAAAATCAAATCCTTTGAGATCTTGAAGTCTTTTTCACTCATTTCTCTTACTTTGCTTATTTTGAGTGATTGTGAGTCCTTGGTGTGTGTTTTCAAAGTTCGAGGAGTCCAATTTCTTGGATTTCCTTTCAACTCAACCCTATTTCATTAAGTTTCTTAATTTCTACTCCTATTGAGGTTGGTTTTAGATTTTTTTTGATAATTTTGCGCTTTAAATTGAATATTGAGTGTGGGCTTGAAGACCTTAAGTATTATTATGTGCTAGATTTTGATGAATAGCATTGTATTGTGTAATTTGAAGTGTGCCCATGAGATAGTCGAATGTGCGTGCCTGTAAAATGAAATCTTATTTGTGTCGGTTGAAATTTTAAATTGAGCTGATAACTGTGTTGGGTCTGAGTCTAATTTGAGGTGGGTAAAGTCTGATTAGCCCAGTGTTGTTCCAATTGCATGATTTTTCTCAATGATTGACAGGGTGACTACTTTCTTAAGGGCAAATCATCAATTAGTGCAATACTTAGAAATATCTAGGGAAGTCTGACTACCATGTGTAGATAAACATATAGGTGGATTGTAATGATAGGGAGAAACTCGTATTTGTTGTATATGTTGGGTTAGCTGTGAAAATTAGGCACAAGCTGAACACTTCCTGTTTGGTGGGCTTGTCTTAGCTCGCCAAGAAGGTTAGGAGAATCACTGAGTAAGCCCCAGTTCGCCTTCTTTAACGTATATATAAACTTGGGTACTTTCCCATTCAGCGGGCTTATCTTAGTTCGCCGAACCCACTTGACGAATTTTCGAGTGGGAGAAGACATCACCATTGATGCCTGTGTAAAAAATAGCGTCATTACCGAGGAGTGGTAGCTAATAATTCAATTTGTGAAGTTAGTTTGTAAACTTGTTTAGTTGTAGTGGATTGTTGTATGTGTTGTTGTTTTGTCCATTTACAGGTAGAAACATGAGTGAAAATGAAAGTGACAATGCTAGTCACTATGGGCAGAATGATTATATGGGTGATATGAATGACATGCATGTAAATGTCATTGAAAGCACAGGAGCAATCTGGTTACCTCCTACTACTGGGAGAGCTATGTTCCATGTGACCGACATAATGTTAAAAACTGCTCCAAATGAGAGGAATATTTGGGGGCCTTGCTCATGAAGACTCCATAAACACCTCCAAATCTTTGTGGACATTTGTGGGTCGTTCGTCTTCAAGAAAATCTCACAAGAATCTATTCGGCTGAGGTTATTTTCATTCTCCTTAATGGGGGAGGAGGGAGCTACTAGATGGTTGGCTGAATTACCAAATGATTCTATTACTACGTGAGAGAAATTAATCGAAGCATTCTTGTAATATCCACACCTTCAGAATGTCTAAATTAACCCGCACTTTCATGGCAGGAGTGATTAATAAGTTAATAATGATTTGATATGTCATGTTTTAAAGGTTAAAGGTTCATATCTCATGAAGGTGAAATATGCAGTAGTATTGAGGATGATTAGATAAGTTAATCAAGCTAGTTCAACATTTTAATCAAAATGTACAAAAGGCAACAACAACAGTAGAAAATATAAAATATCAATATTACCCCTAAGATAGTTAGTTAGTCGTAGGTTTTTTTGACCATTATAAAAAGAATACAACCTTAAAAATATTAATGTACAAACACAACAATGTAGATAATAAAGTAAATTCATAAAATGCCCCTAAACCAGGGTAAGCAAGGAACTCAACTCTCTCTTATATATAAGGAGTCAACAAAAATTCATCAATATTAAGTAACAAAACAGAAAACCAACGCAAATATGATCTACCAAGATTGAAAAAGACTAGGGGTGTGTGCATTATGATGGGGTTTCAACTCACATTATGATGGGGTTTCAACTCAATAGGTATAGATTAATCACAACTGAATCGATTGATACATGGATAACATTTTATCTAGGCTATATTCGACTTTCTCTCGAACTATCAAATGTATGTCCCTCAGATTCTCTTGAAATTCAAGATTCTTACTAATAAAACACCAAATATTACTTGAGTAGATAGACTATCCCTAGCTCATATCACTAAATGAGAAATTACTCAGATTATCCCATCCCTAGCTCAAATTCATAGAATAAGTTCATCAAGTCCTAACTATTGAGTCTTACACAACTCCATTTTACTTTCTCGAGCCAAAATAGCCTTAGAGAGCTCAATCAATATTTGCAATCACTGATTTTAGTTTAAAATTTTAAGACAATTATAGATCCATGTCTTACAATCAATTTTAGAACCGATTAATCAATACTTATTGGGGTTTTACACCCACATCTTGCGCACACACCCTAGATAAAAATTTAGCTGATCATAAATGAAGAAATAAAGACAATACTCAGGTAGAAAATCTCCATTTCAAGCTAATTTGACTAACAAAATCAGAAATCCAAGCTTAGAATGATGCAAATATGAGGTTTCTTCTTCTACAAATAAGAGAGGTTCTTAGCTAATTTCTATCAATACTAACAAGTGTAAATTTCCAAAAGTTAGTCTATCTACACCATTCCCCATTGGGAAGAAAATAAATGTACATAATTACACAAATTTCTATTCTATCCTTGGAACCTTCTAAATGAAGAACTTTATTCAATCTAATGATTGTTATTTCAGTTGGAGGTTTTAAATAGGGGATTATTAACTAGATTATACTATGATGTTTTATATTAAGATTAAATACAAACTAGAGTTATGGTTCCTAGATATCAAAATTCAAACATATACTTTACTATTAACTCATTCGAGTGTGTTCATGGTGCAAACTGGCGAATCTATTAGTCTTCTAAAGTCTTTCGGTCCAATTAGAAGAATTTCACCATAAGTCTTTCGGACACTTAGGTATCAAATTAATTTGTTCATCATCATATGCATCAGGTTAGTTATCCTATCTCTAGCTCAATCTATTAGATGGGGGTTCGTGGCCCTAAATCACTATTATGATCATTTCCCTTAATCTTTAAACTTCTTTTGTCAAGCAAGTCAGAATACGGGTGAGTTCTTAATGTATGCAACCATTAAAAAAGTGATCTTTACGAAAGAATCTTAATACATAACGATCACATATTCATACCAAGATTTTAACATGAAGAATTCATTATATTTATCCTATTCTAAGTTCCATAACCCTAGTAATGATATTTAGCTATGTACTCATAACTAGTTGCGACTAATAATTAGAATAAATAAAATAACTAAAAAATAGTAAGATGAAAAGAAATAAACTAAACATTTGATTAATGCAACTCTTGCAAGAATATCTTATTTGTACCACAATAATCTTTTATGAAAGCAATTACTAAACCTAAAAATAATTGTAAAGTAGTTCATAGCAAAGAATGATGAGAACTATATTCTAATGATAGTGTGAAACCCTAAAAATGTCATCCTTATGATCTATTTATAGTAATAGAATGAGATCCTAATCTCAATAGGACTCTACTTTGACTTTGTAAATATCTTGTTTGTAAAATAGAGGTGTGTGGTGCGGACTCCATCGCGGAGCAGAAGGCCCACATCGTGAGGTCCATCACGAACTTCAATCTGCTTTCCAATGCATCACACATGCATCACAAGAATTTTCCCCCACAAAATATCATTTATCTACCTAATTGTTTGAGGATGAACAAAGGTTTATATGTGGAATTATGATCTTAGGTGAAGTTTGTATGTATGTTTGCCACTTTTTATCCATATTTTACTCAATGATAATTATTTAATAACCTTATGTTTGACGAATATTCCTGATATTCTTGATAAAGAGCTAAAACATGTGATTAGATCACTTAAGTAGAAAAAAATAATGGAGAAAAGCACCAAAGATGAGCTAAAAGATAGAATGTTGAAACTTAGGAACAAAATGGGGAAGAATTCTAGACGATGCAGAGTTAGATCACTAACTAACGCACTGCACTAGATTGGTTGGAGCATTGCTTGGTGTGCGGGCCAGAGCCAAACTTCAGAAGATCAAAAATCACAAGGCTAGTGCACTATCTAGCGCATCGTGCCAGCCTTGTATCTGGTGACAATTCTTCAAAATTCAAGTCCTAGCCTAACAAAGATTGGGGGGGTTATTTTCCACTACTATATATATTACCCTTAAACATTTTTGAGGGAGTTCATCACTTTTTGAGCAAACATAACGTGGAAGGGAGATTCCATCATTAGGTTTCTTTTTTCTTAATTCTCTTAGCAATATTTTGTATGAATAATGTAATATATTATAGTTTTAAACATAGCTTGAGTGGCTAAACGTCTTTGTTCTGGGGTTACAACCATAATATGATTGTTTAGTAAATGTTTGAGTTGACAAGATTTATTTATCAATATTAGTTATTTTTATATTTTTGTGCTTGCTATTTTGATGCTTAACTACTACTACCTCCGTCCACTATTAATTGTCATACTTTCCATTTTTAGAGTCAAACCATAAAAACTTGGACTAACATTTTACGATATATTTTTTTATCATATTGATACGCAAAAAATTGCAATGTATAGTACTTTTTGTATAGTTTTTGAATATCTAAATTTTTTGTTTAAAATATCGAATTAATGTAATCTAATTTAACTTTGAAAATTAGTCAAATTGACTTTCGAAAAGCGCAACATGACAAATAAAAGTGGAGGGAGTATTAAATAAATGGATAATCTCTTCGTGAACCCAGAAGATGAATCATCGAGATAGAATGAAGTATATAGGGAGTAAGATCTCTACTTTAGTAAAATAAAGATGGATTTGCGACTAGGATAAGAGTATAGCTAGAACGTCTTACTTGATTACAAAATGCAAAGATAGCTATATACGTTCATGTTGGATTATCACATCCCCGCTCAATGATATAGTTGTGAGGTCAATGTGGATAGATGATTAAAGGCTTGGAAGACCATAATCATATTATTAACCTCGTAAATCAACAACTAGATGAATAAACTAAATTAATGAAATCAAATACTTTACATGATTGTTTTGCTTAGTCGTAACCCTGAAATTTCTCTCACAAAGTGATTACAACCAATTTTATTTACTTAAAACTTTAAATTAAAGTATATATAATTAACAACCACAAATCTCTCTTGGTTACTTAATCACTTGTTGAAATTTGCGGTCATAGAATAAACTAAAGTTTTGCTAAATCATAAGTCCCTCGTGTTCAATATTCGACTCTTTAAGTCACTATATTATTTATACGACACGTACACTTGCATGTGTCTTTGGATCGAACAAATACTACAATATACACATATAAAAGCCATTTTCAGATACCAAAATCTACAACATGCAAATTATGAAAGAGCAACCCAATTTTTTTCTAGTATATCTTCGCACTATTATAAACTAAGTTCTAGTAAAAAAAAAAATGAAAATAATGGACTTATCTATTAATTTTCTTCTTTTCACGCAATAGTACAATCTCTTTTGAGGTTTAGCATACGGAAGGGAACAAATTAAGGATTAGTCAAGGAAATCCAACCACAGAAATCAACTTGTACACATCAACAAAATTTGCTCTACGAAAACTTCCAAGTCCTTCGTTTGTTCACTTTCCTCTTTATCAAAATAAGTCCTTCGTCTTGGGATTAGATATCACAGCTCCCGGTGTGAGCTTTTGGGATGACTTAGGGTGAAATTTTCCAAACACATAGAGTTTAGCACAAAAGATACACCGAGGGAGTTATTAGCTCAAAGCAATTTCAACAAAAGTAGCTTAAAATGATTGCCAGTTAAAGATTTCACATATTCTCTTTCCTCCGACATCATTGTCCTCGAGTCTTTTAGGCAGAAGCTTGATGAGAATTTTTTGTTCCTTGAGACGACGTCTACAACTCCGATGAACGGCGGTGGACCGAAGAAACCAGAATCTTTGCAACTTCACCTCCTCCACTACTTTCCCCTTTGAGCTTTTGTCTGATTAATTTTTGTTGCTTTCCTTTTGTTTCAAATAAAATGAGGCCTTTGGCCCTTGCCTTTAATTAAAAAAAGAAAAGAAAAGAAAAAGAAATGGACATTGTGTTCAAATGTATATCAAAACTGGATAAGGTCCAAAAAGTAGCTACCTGCGAGCCCATCTAAGATACTTCTCTTTGAGCCCACAACATTTTCACAATTGTCTAACCATCAAGCTCCAAATACCCATGGGCCATGACCAACTCAGTCTTCTTCATCTCTGCAGCTAAATCCCGAGCCCTCGGTCACCATTGAAACAGAGGGAAAAGAACTTTCCACTTTCTTCTCAGCTATCGCATCCTCACATTCATCATGTACAGAGCCGCATCTTCTCGCCTCAGAGCACTTAAGGTGAGCTGTTCGAGGTTTACATTATTACCCTATATGCATATTCATACAAGTATTCCGAATATGTTTTTCTTAATGTTTTTTTGCTATCTGAAATACATTCTAATGAATTGCTTCTGTATATGTTGTATTGGAACTTTGACTTGTTTGGTTTTAGATCTGTTTAGATCAGTAATAGAAATGTATACATGTTGGACCTCAAAGTGTGGAAGTTAGATTATGCATAATTTCTCCATTTGCGTACTTAGTAAATCCTGAAATGTAACTGAGTATTTTCTTCACTTGTTTGAGATGATCAGGGGTTGGGATGTTGCTTATTGCTGTACAGCTAGGTGTTAGTTGTATTGTGTGTAAATCACGTAAAGAAGTGATTTTTAATGATAAAGTTTACGTTGTTGGTAGAATTTGGAAAATCAATTGAAGTAAGGATACTTGAGAAAAGAAAATTCAATGGCAAAATTCGGTGTGTGGCTGGACACCACTGTTATCAAAAACAAAAACAAATCCGTTGCAGATGCATCCGTTATCTAACAGTTAGCTTGATATAGACTAGGACAAGTTACTTTTTTGAAATGTTTTGTTGAATTTTTTTTTGAAATGGGACTATAGTTTTTGAAAAATGATGCCATTTTAGTTTTTTTCCTTGTGAAACTTGAAGTAGGGTATGTATCTTCCATTTTGATGGACCCAAATTGCTTGAAATCGTGAGATATCCCATGATAATTATTAATTGTGTGAATCCACAAATTTTCTCGAACACCATCGTTACTTAAAAATAAAAGTATGAATAAAAATTTAATTGCAAATGGAATGACTATGACTAGTTACTTTATCAGTTAATTTTTGAACATGATGCAATTTTAGTGTTTTTTCCTTGTGAAACTTAAAAGTATAGTGTATGCTTTCCATATTGATGGACCCAACCTCTCTTGAAATCCTAAGATGCCCCCAAATTATGATTAATTGTGTGATTCCACATATGCTTTCCTCCCATCAATCTGTAGTAGTTTGGACCAACATTATTAAAAGCCGTCCCATTGTTATTCATAGAGATGAATCAATGCAAAGTGATGGGTTATTCCTTCATGGGCGAAACCATGCATTTCAGAATATTGCGTGCTTCAATGTGATCTCAATGAGAAGTGGTCGATTCTTTGAATGTCAGTGTTGAGGGGTTGGATTAATTTCGACATTATTGTATATTGGATGCTGAATCACATAATTTCTAATTCTTCAACGTGTATTATTATTTGTTGCTTCATTTTCTTTGTATCTTGCTATTTTGCTTTCATATTTTTCATGCAACCCTGCTTTGAAAACTTCTCTATTGAGTTGAGGGTCTATAAAAAACAACCTCTCTACCCCTTAAAGGTAGGGGTAAGGTCAGTGTACAGTTGTATTGTAGTTGGATGCTGACGTGAATTGTCTTTATTGACATTTGATTATTGTAGTATTGAATTCATATGCTTTTAATATAATTTAATTTTCCTTGAATTGTGTGTTCACTTGTTAGACAGTGCACTCTATTTCTCGCTTTTTGCTTCAAGCCCCACAATGTGTGTGTGTATATATATATATATATATTACGAACACTGGTTGGAGTAATGGAATAGTCTCCTACTTGTTTGATGAGAAATGTGAAACACAAAGAAATTTAAAATCCCTGCTGGAAAATAAACTATCTCCTGTTTCCCCCTCTTCACATGGGTATTTTGGGGTAAGCTCTTGTTATTCGCTTCTGGTATCATTCTGTGTTCTGAATGTTGAAAACTATGATAGGTTCGCGGAAGCAATAGGGTCTTGACAAGATTTCTATGTTCAACTGCTGTTGCAACCAAGCCATCAGGGGGCCTCTTTAGTTGGTTAACTGGTGGTGGGTCAGATTCATTACCCCCTCTGGATTTCCCCCCTCAAGGATGTTCAGCTCCCTCCACCATTACCTGATTATGTTGAACCTGGAAAGGCCAAGATAACAATTCTCACAAATGGTCTCAAAATAGCATCAGAAATATCAGCAGTAAGACCCATTTTAACATTCTTTTCTGGAAGAAGTATCGAGTTAATTGTTTCAGTGAATCTTAATAGGTTCCAATTTATTGAGTTCAGAGGCCTGGTGCCTCTATTGGCTTATACGTCGATTGTGGCTCAATTTACGAAACACCAGCTTCATATGGAGTCACACACCTCCTGGAACGCATGGCCTTCAAAAGCACATTAAACCGAAGCCACTTACGTATTGTACGGGAAGTTGAAGCAATTGGTGGTAATGTAACTGCTGCTGCCTCACGAGAGCATTTGATATACACTTACGATGCTTTGAAAACATATGTTCCTCAAATGGTGGAGCTGCTTGTTGACTCTGTTAGAAATCCAGCATTTTTAGATTGGGAAGTTAGCGAACAGGTTTCCTTCTTATCTGTTTCCTTCTTGGGTTGTCCTTGAAATACAATAAAACTATTTCTTTGTGTTGGATTGCGGGTAATAATATCCTACATATGTAGCTTGAGAAGGTTAAATCGGAGATTGATGAGTACACCAAAAACCCACAACACTTGCTTCTGGAGGCAGTTCACTCTGCCGGTTATTCTGGTCCGTACGGGAATTCTCTTGCAGCCACAGAAGCCACAGTGAACAGGTTGAACAGCACTGTATTGGAAGAGTTTGTATCTGTGAGTGTCAAAAGAATTGTTCTCCTTTTTCAGCCACCCTGTTTTGGATCCCACATTTTATTACTCTTTTTTTTAATGATAAGTATTATGGATGTCAGACTTTTTACTACTTTTATAGAGCAATTTTCATATTTTGATGACTTCTTATTCTTACAGGAGAATTATACTGCTCCTCGTATTGTTCTTGCTGCATCAGGTGTTGAACATGAAGAATTGTTAAAAGTTGCAGAGCCTCTTTTATCTGACTTACCTAAGGTGCCCCACGCTGAGGAGCCAACACCTGTGTATGTAGGAGGTGATTACCGCCGTCAAGCTGATTCAGGGGTGTGTCCTTGAAATCTTTCCCCTCCCTCTTCCCTCTCTCTGTACATGTGTTGATTTGACAACTAACATGGTTTTATGTAATTCTCTAAAAGCAGATGACTCATTTTGCACTTGCTTTTGAAGTTCCTGGTGGCTGGCTAAAGGAAAAGGACGCAATGACTTTAACTGTTCTTCAGGTATTTAATTTTCATGCAACTATTGAATTATTGTTTAAGATTTCCCTTCTGGTGTCGGTTCTTCAAGAAATTCATAGTCAAATGTGTTAATGGACTTGCTTAAGAATGTCAAGTAATTTAGAATATCAATGGAGAAGGAGAAAATTTTTAGGCTGTTGTTTGATAATGAAAAAGATAGCAAGTAGTTGTTACTTCCCATCAAAATAGCTTTTACAGGTATTCCGCTGACACTCTTATGCCCGAAAGTATTTGACTACAACTTTTCTACTCCGAGATGCACAAAAAATAATGTCAACTTTTACCTCCTCTCACTATACTTTTGGAAGTCAACCAATTATCATTTGAAGTCTTACTCTTCCGACAAAAAAACAATAATAGGAGATGGATAGGGTCTAAGCTTGAAGTATTAATTATGACTTCCCTAATAGACCATTATTAAGAGATTTTTGCATGATTTCAAAGTACAATACATCTATACATGCAGTTAATTGGATGCCTCATGGGCTAAAAACTAGTCGAACATGCATTACCCGGTTCCTACGTTGGTGGTAGCAGGCACCCGTGGAATTAGTCGAGGGGCACAAAAGCTGTCCCGAACACCACAGTTGTGTTTAAAAAAAGTTAAACATGTTTATTGGTTATCCAATGTGTAAAAGGTAATACATGTTCGGACTTCAGAGATTGTTGAAGTTTTGTTTCTCGCATCTTCTAATTTGAGACAAGAAAGTATGTACTTCT
The DNA here is from genome assembly GCA_029582245.1 of Solanum etuberosum. Classification (NCBI taxonomy): domain Eukaryota; kingdom Viridiplantae; phylum Streptophyta; class Magnoliopsida; order Solanales; family Solanaceae; genus Solanum; species Solanum etuberosum. Next base: position 105,573 of record JAJONR010001650.1, read on the forward strand.
ATATCTGGTAAGAGTCTTATATAGTAGGGTTTTATAGTAATTTCCTAAAATCTGGAGGATTTACAGGTTGCTGGATATTTCCAGAAGGAGGGGATTTTGGAGATATATGGAGAACATTGTAGTTTGTCCTAATGTCGTCACATTAGTGTCTTTGAAGTTTATTTGGAAATAATTTTGGTCTTCTAGTTAGTAATATTTGCTTACTCATTGGTGTATGGGACTGTTTCAGAGGCCGCTTAGGTCTGTTAGTTTTGCTGAATGAATGCTCTTAAATGAGAGTTCTTCTATTAAATAGAAAGAATTCTGATTTACATGCCTAAAAATCTGCTATATATCCCTAAATATATGCTATTCCTAATTGTAATATCTCTGAAAATATGCTACATTAATATATGCTATCTCCTATCATCATTACACAAATATTTAGAGTTGTAACATAGATATGTACAAATAATTAGAATCTGTCCAATCATGCTAACATCCCCCCTCAAATTGATGCCGGTGGATCAAAAAGCATCAATTTGCCTACCAGAAACTGATGACGTTGTCATGCCATAGACTTTGTAAACACATCAGCTATTTGAATATCACTGGATACATGTGGAAGAGTAATGACTCTCTTATCTACAGCTTCTCTGATATAATGACAGTCCACTTCAATGTGTTTGGTCCTTTCATGATAAACTGGATTAGTAGCAATCTGAATAGCACTTGTGTCGTCAGCATGGAGAGGAGTGGGATTAGATTGAGGAAATTCAATTTCTGCAAGTAAACCACGAAGCCAAACAATATCAGAGCAAGCAGTAGACATTGCTCGATATTCAGATTCGGTGGAAGATTTTGATACACGGTCTTGCTTCTTGCTCTTCCAAGATATCAAGGAATCTCCAAGAAACATGCACCAACCCGTGACGGAGCGACGAGTATCAGGACATCCAATCAGAATCACTAAATACATTAAGCTGAATCTCAGAACCACTAGGAAAGAATAATCCACGAGTAGATGTTCCCAAGATATATCGAATGATGCGACGGACAACCACCAAATGTAGATGGCGTGGAGCCTACATAAATTGACTCACTTGTTGAACTGCAAAAGAGATATCAGGCCGAGTAATAGTAAGATAATTTAGGCTCCCAACTAATTGCCGATACAAAGTTGGATCAGGAAGAAGATTTCCTT
>JAJONR010001651.1:0-92816 GCA_029582245.1 Solanum etuberosum
TTGAGAATCCTGATCCCTAAGATCAAGTCAGCAACTCCTAAGTCCTTCATATCGAACTTGCTGGACAGCATGCGTTTAGTAGCATTTATATCGTCAATGTCTTTACTCATTATTAACATGTCATCAACATACAGACAAATAATGACTTCATGATTCGGAATGTTTTTAATGTAAACACACTTATCACATTCGTTAATCTTGAATCCATTTGCCAACATTGTTTGGTCAAATTTAGCATGCCATTGTTTGGGTGCTTGCTTGAGCCCATAAAGCGACTTCACAAGCATGCACACTTTCTCTTCTTTACCAGGAACTACAAACCCTTCAGGTTGTTCCATGTAAATTTCTTCCTCCAACTCTCTATTTAAGAAGGTTGTCTTTACATCCATTTGGTGGATTTTAAGATCATGCATTGCCGCTAGTGCTATTAGCATCCTGATTGATGTTATTCTTGTTACTGGAGAGTATGTATCAAAGTAGTCCAGACCTTCTTTTTGTTTGTATCTTTTGACTACAAGTCTAGCCTTATATTTGTCAACAGTTCCATCGGTTTTCATTTTCCTTTTAAAGATCCACTTTGATCCTAAAGGTTTATTTCCTGGAGGAAGATCAGCCAATTCCCAAGTATGGTTACTTAAAATTGATTCGATCTCACTATTGACTGCTTCTTTTCAATACGTTGACTCAGACGAAGACATAACTGATTTAAATGTTTGAGGCTCATTTTCAAGCAAGAATGCCACAAAATCTGGTCCGAAAGAAGTGGGTTTTCGTTGGCGATTACTACACCTAGGATCCTCGTTAAGTAGTGTATTTTCTGTTGATTCTTCCCGTGGTCGTTTAGGTCTTTCACTTGTCGACTCACATTCAGTTTTATAAGGATAAATGTGTTCAAAGAACTCAGCGTTATCTGACTCAATTACCGTATTAACATGAATTTCAGGATTATCAGATTTGTGAACCAAAAACCGATAGGCCTTACTGTTCACTGCATATATCCAATAAATACACAATCCACTGTTTTGGGTCCAATTTTCACCCTCTTGGGTAAAGGAACCTCTACCTTGGCTAAACAGCCCCACACTTTGAAATATTTCAAGTTGGGTTTCCTTCCTTTCCATAACTCATATGGAATCGATTGTGTTTTGCTATGGGGTACCCTATTGAGTATCTTGTTAGCCGTAAGGATGGCTTCCCCCCACAGGTTTCACGGTGAACCAGAACTGATTATCAAGGCATTCATCATTTCCTTTAATGTTCTGTTCTTCCGTTCCGCCAAACCATTTGACTGAGCTATATAGGGTGCAGTAGTCTGATGAATAATACCATATTCCAAACATATCTCTGCAAAAGGAGATTCGTATTCTCCACCCTTATCACTCCGAATCATTTTTATCGTTAGATTCAATTGATTTTCCACTTCATTTTTGTATTGCTTAAATGCATCAATTGCTTCATCCTTACTATTAAGCAAATATCCATAACAGAATCGAGTGCAATCTTCAATAAAAGTTATAAAATACTTTTTCCAACCACGAGATGGCATTGACTTCATATCGCATATATCTGTGTGAATTAAGTCTAAAGGTTTTGAATTCCTGTCAACAGACTTATAAGGATGTTTAACAAACTTACTTTCCACACAAATTTCACATTTCAATTTATCACATTTGAAATCAGACAATACTTCTAAAGTAATCAATTTTTACAAGGCTTTGTAATTTACATGTCCCAAACGAGCATGCCATAAATCATTTGACTCCGATAAGTAAACAGAAGCAGAATTCTTATTAATACTGTCAACAACCATTACATTCAGTTTGACTACGCCCTCAATAAGGTAGCCCTTTCCTAAGAACATCTCATTCTTACTTATTACAGCTTTGTCACTAACTAGGACACATTTAAACCCGTTCTTAACGAGCAGTGCAGCAGAAACTAAATTCTTCCTAATAGTAGGAACGTGCAGAACGTTGTTCAAAGTCAACACCTTGTCGGATGTCATTTTCAACATTACTTTCCCACTTCCTGCAATCCTTGATGTTGTTGTGTTCCCCATGAACAATTCTTGATCGAACTCAGCAGGAGTGTACGTTGCAAAGGCTTCTTTCGTAGAGCAAATATGTCGAGTGGCACCTGAGTCGAGAAGCCACTCCTTGGGATTTCCAACTAAGTTGCACTCAGAGATCATTGCACAGAGGTCATCTGCATCTTCCATCTCTTCCACAATGTTTGCTTGACTTTTGCCTTTGTCTTTGTCTTTGTCCTTTCTTGGAGCACGACATTCAGAAGACTTGTGACCAGCCTTACCACAGTTGTAACAGTTGCCCTTGAATTTCTTCTTGGCTTGTTCTGACTTCTGTCTGTTGGACTTCTTTCTCTTCTTGCCTTTGGCAGGAGCTTCATATGAATTCCAATTATTGTCGAACTCTTACAAGACTTCTTTTCGGTGGCCTTGTTATCTTCCTCAATCTTGAGTCAAATTACAAGATCTTCAAGCTTCATTTCCTTATGTTTGTGCTTTAGATAATTCTTGAAATCGTTCCACGAAGGAGGTAACTTCTCAATCATTGCAGCCACTTGAAACGCTTCATTAACTACCATGTCCTCAGCAATCAGATCATGGAAAATAAGTTGAAATTCCTGTACTTGTGATCCAACAGTTTTACTATCTGACATTTTATAGTCTAAAAACTTTGCGACCACAAACTTTTTCAAGCATGCATCTTCTGTCTTATATTTCTTCTCAAGTGCATCCCACAATTCTTTCGAAGTTGTCATTACACTATAGACATTATATAAGTCATCCTCTAAAGCACTTAGAATGTAGCCTTTACATAGGAAGTCTGCTTGTTTCCATGCTTCAATAATCATGAACTTTTCTCTATCTGACATATCAGCAGCAGGTACTGGAGTTTCTTCATTGTTAAATTTCTGCAGACCAAGAGTGGTAAGCCAGAAAAATACTCGTTGCTGTCATCCTTTGAAATTCACACCAGAGAATTTTCCCGGTTTCTCTGTTGGTGGTACAACAGTTCGGGTTGGTGCAGCAACAGCCACCGTAACATTATTGTTTGCCATTTCAGAATCAGAATCTGTAATAAATAGAAATTGATACAAATGGCTCAATAAGCAATAACTTAAGTTGCAAACTTAATAGGAGTATAAAACCACGAAGGTTTTTGTCTCCACCAGAAACACAAACACAAATTAAAAAAATAGAATAATTTCCTTAAGATTGTTGCCCAATCTGTGTAAAACAGTACTACTGATTACAACATACTTTGCAGAAACACGAAGTTACCAAAGTTTAATGAACCAGTGAAGAACAGAAATTAATTCACAAAACTAAAATCTGAAAAAAAGTACCAGAATCTGAATAAATAAAATGGAAAAAAGATCAAGCCCACTGAATGCACAGTGTCCCCTTAAAGAAATTATTCCCCTCTAGTATCCGAGGTTTGATTTGGAATATGTCCTCCCAGGATAGAATGATCTCACTCACCAGTGTATTGATACCCAAAACGCTGGTGTCAGCAAACCATTCAACGGCAATAAAGTACACGAAGAAAATTTGTGCAGAAGAAGAAGAAGAAATCATAAATTTTTGTAAGTAAAAAGTCTGAAGAATCACTGGTATTTATAGGCAAGAGGGACTGTTTCCGAAAGGTTGCAACCTTTCAGAAACCACACGACCATTTATGAAAGTTTGCAACCTTTCAAACGGTCATGGTTGTTCCTGAAAGTTGCAACCTTTCAGAACAGTCATCTCCAACGGCGGGAAATTCAAATTAAAACAAAAAAGTATTTTAAATAAAACGGGTCGCGCGGATCTGAGTCGGGTCGGAACGTTTTGATTAATTAACTAAATAATTGAAACGTTTTGGCCATTTAATTTAATTAATTAAGTAAATAATTAAAATAAACTTTGTCCAAAAATAATCTCTCGATCGATTTCCAAAGCCGAAGCCGAGCGAGCGAGCGATGACGACGACGGCGCGAGGGGGGTCCCTCTTTCCAACCATTTTAACAACTAATAGAAGTGTTTCTCTATTTAAACAATTCTATTTTTCTTTCCACCACCAATGAGGGAGAAATGCCTTTTCTTAAAGCATAAGAGAATCTTTTCCAATTCCTCTTTTCATCTTCTCTCTATTTTCCATTAACTCTTGCTATACCCAATAGACATAGTTAATTTCTTGAATGCACAAATGTAAGAAAATATTGAACAAAATGGGTGTCATATAAAAATTCAACAGGTTCATCAGTAATCAAGGATTAGACTGTTTAGATTTTTTGAGGAAACTTGACATTAGTTTCAACAAGAATTTGCACTGGCACGATACTTTTCCTTTTTTATGTGGAATATTTGGCTAGTTAGAAAAGATAATTTCATAAGAAGGTGAAGAATAAAATCACCACCAAAACCCCTTTGACTTATGTCATGGAATTCTTAGCACTCAAGGAAAAAATAAAAACCCCCGGTAGTAAGATACAGACTTAATTGTGATGGTGCAGCTTCTGAAAGTATTGGCAAGGGAGGTATAGGTGGTGTGATACGAGATAGTACAGGACAATGGATAGTGGGCTTAATGGGAATCTATATGAAACTAACATTTAAATATCTGAATTGTTGGCCTTACTATAGGGTTTAAAATTCGCAGTCAAGTTTGTACAAAATCCTTTGGAGATAAATGTAGATTGTAAAGACCTCATAAATTATATTGAACATGATGAACCAGCTTTCACTATTATTTAATCCGATTGCAGGGAAATGCTCCATCAGCTAGGGAACCTCCCCCCCCCCCCCCTATCATGATTCAAAGTATATCATAGGTGTAACATGGAGTATAGAACCCCGGAAGGCCCTACACAAGCCACTTAGCAAAAGAAATAAAGATTTCAAAAGTACCATTTCATATCATAAAGAGTTTGACAAAGCGGAAGTCTAACATAAGTTTCAACAAGCCATCTAAACATCAAAGGAGTGGTTGGGACGTAACATATACACCACATACATCATCTGAAAACTAGAAAGACATAAAGCAAGTAAAAGTATCTTGGTCCTCAAACATGAGGACTCACCAATTCTTAAATCCGATAGAATAATCAACTAGCCACGAGTGAGAGAAATGGGAGCATCGGACCCTACATTAATGAGACAATGTAGGCACAAGTATGCATTAGTACATGAAATGTACTAAGTATGTGGCAAAATATATAAAATAGGCATGGTAGCATGAATAGATTAAAACATGTAATGCATGAATATTTGAACATTTAAAAGCTTAAAGAAGCAACAACATATAAATCATAAGATATTTTCAATACATTTCAAATAAGAGACATAAGAAAGATTTGAAGAAACATATTCATTTTGTGGGATATTAGCTTTAACCGATAATAAGACCATGAGAGATATATCATGGAATCTAGTATATCCCTCATACCGAAAGAAGGGGATTCTACTTGCCAAGGTAGAATCTGTACGCATCATTTTTGTTAAAGTGGATCCACTAGCTAGGTCATTTAAGACAATCCTACGGGGGAATGTAGTTTAGAGGTTGCTACTAGAGACTACTCTATCTGAGCCTCCACCTCAAAGCCCTCTCGGTGCTAAGTCTAAATCTCAATGAAATAGATAAAAATAAAATATCATTATAATATAGGAAAGGCAGTGATCAATACCAATCCATATCTAAAAATCAAAACATAGAGTAGCTCCTTAAATTACAATTCAAGCATAGGTGAGAAAACATTTAACAATGTGAACCCATATGTGAGAAATACCTTTCACCATCATGATCATATTCGTATGTGAGAAAAAATTTCACAACATTGATACTTTCATCTAAAAGCACCCTATCATCATAAACATAATTTTCATAAGACATGCATAATCTTTCAAAATTCATAGTTCATAGGTTCATGGGTTCTTCATAGGTTCATAGCTGAAAATCATGAATCATGCATGGGTCCATATAATTTCAACTAAATATCATGTATTAACATTAAATCATTCATTAGAAGACTTAATCAACAATAAAAATCATAATTGGATGAAACCCATATAGAACTAAGATGAACTCTAATTTTGATCAATTGAAATTGAATTGAGAAATTAAAAACCTTGGGAACCCCATGGAGGAATGAACTCCATGGGTGAATGCTAACATACCTTGCTACTCAAAGCTAAAGATAAATGGTGAATTGATGCACTTGAATGAACCCTACCTTATTCTTCTTCCTTAGGTTGAGAGGAAATTTAGGAGAGTGAATTTGGTTGAGTTTTGGGGAATCAGAAGAATAGGTTTAAAGTGCGTAGTTTTATGACTCAAAAGCTTTATATATGGCTTAGGGAAGAAGCAAAACAACATGGTATAGGCTTAAAACAGTTACGAAAAGACTCAAAATTCCTTAGGAAATAAGTGTCAGAATTGATCTATGGGTGTGACCTATGAAACGTAGAACTTCCTACGGCCCGTAGACACTAACCGTAGAACTCAACTTTAAACACTAACCGTAGAACTTCCTACGGCCCAGGTCTAGATAGTTTCTACAAAACCCATATACGACCCGTAGATCACTCGACGGACCGTACTGGTCATCCGTAGGATGAGGTACTGGGACTTGATTTTTCCAAACACCCGACACCATTTCTACGAGTGTCATCTACGGCCCATAGAACCTTCTATGATCCATAGAATGGACCTGTAGGTCTCAACCAGTAGCCCCATTTTCTGCAACCTATTCCTTTTTTTAAAATCCGAGGTGTTACAATATCTCCCCCTTGGGAACAATCGTCCTCCAATGGAACTCATGGCAACTTAAAGAGGGTAGGAGAAGAGATCTAACATCGAGGCAATCAAATCGGAGCTAACATATACACAAACATCATTTCATAAAACATACATGCATGCATAAGTAAACATGAGAATGACTAAGACCCATGAATCCGGAAGAATGAACCATGAGGAGCTAAATACCTCAAGCTAGAGTAGGATCGGAGGAAAAAATATGAGGATATCGGGACATCATATCAGCCTCGGACTCCCAAGTAGCACCCTCAACTAATTGATTCATCCACAACACTTTTACTGATGCAACTTCCTTGTTTCTTAATTTTCTAACTTGCCAGTCCAAAATCTCAACCGAAACTTCTTCATAAGAAAGACTTTCCTTTATATCAAGATGCTTCAATGGTACAATAGATGTCGGATCACCAACACATTTCTTCAACAAAGAGACATGAAAAACTGGGTGCACTGATGCCAAATCATTAGGCAAATCGAGTTCATAAGAAACTTTTTTACTAATACACCTCAAAACTTGATAAGGATCAATATAACGGGTACTAAGCTTCCCTTTATTACCAAACCTCATTACACCCTTCATAGGTGAAATTTTTAATTAAACCCAATCATCAACATCAAACTCAAGATCTCTTCTTCTAACATTGACATAAGACTTTTGTCGACTTTGAGTCGTTTTCAACCTTTCTCTAATAAGTCAAACCTTTTCCATAGCCTCATGAACCAACTCGGGACCTATCAAAGCAACCTCACCAACTTCAAACCAACATATGAGAGATCTACACCTCCTACCATAAAGAGCCTCAAATTGAGTCATACCAATGCTCAAATGATGGATATTATTATATGCAAACTCAATCAAAGTCCAATGATTATCCCAATTACCCTTGAAGTCAATCACACAAGCTCTCAACATATCTTCAAAAGTTTAGATAGTACACGCTGCTTGTCCATCGGTTTGAGGATGAAAGGTCGTACTAAGCTTAACTCGGGTACCAAGACCGTTTTGGAAAGACTTCCAAAATTGAGAAGTAAATTGGGTACCTTGATCGGAGATAATGGATAGTGGTACCCTATGCAACCTAACCATCTCTCTTAGATACAACTTAGCATAGTCTTATGCCGAATAAGAAACCTTGACGAGTATGAAATGAGCCAATTTCATCATACGGTCCACAATAACCCAAATCGATTCATGTTGTTGCCGGGTGTGGAGTAAACCAACAATAAAGTTCATATTTAAATCTTCTCACTTCCAAGTAGGAATGTTAATATCTTGAGACAAACCTCCCGACTTTTGATGCTCAACTTTCACTTGTTGATAATTAGGACAGTTAGCCATAAATTCTGTAATATTCTTCTTCATCTCATTCCACTAATAGACCTCCCACATGTCACAGTACATCTTGGTGGCTCCCGGGTGAATGGAATATCGAGAATTATGAACTTCCGATAAAACTTGCGCCATCAATTCATTAACATTGGGAACACATAAGCGACCTTGATATCAAAGCACACAATCTCCCCCTTGGGAGAAAGCCTCAACCGACTTTTTAAGCATAACTTCATTCAACTCAATCAAAATCGGATCAAGACCTTGCTTGGGTTTCACATCCGACACAAAAGATGATGTTGATCCATTATGAACAACAACACCACCCTCACTTGAATCAACCAACCAAACACCTAGACGAGCTAGTCTATGAAAATCACAACCCAACTCTTTCTTACCATCCCAACATGTGTGATACTATTCATAGACAACCGACTTAAGGCATCGTCCACCACATTGGCTTTACCCAGGTGATAAAGGAAACTCATATCATAGTCCTTCAAGAGTTCTAGCCATCTATGTTGGTGAAGATTTAGATCTTTTATCTTGAACACATATTGAAAACTTTTGTGGTCGGTAAAGACATCAACATGGACACCATACAAATAATGCCTCCAAATATTTAAGGCAAAAACAACCGCTGCTAGTTCCAAATCATGGGTAGGATAGTTCTTTTCATGAATCTTGGGTTGCCTTGAAGCTTAAGCAATAACTTTTCCATTTTTCATAAAAACACACCCTAATCAAATTCTTGAAGCATCACAATAAACAACAAACCCATTGAATCCTTTCGGTAAAGTCAACACCGGAGCGGAGGTAAGTCTATCTTTCAATTCTTGAAAACTCTTCTTACATGCTTCCGACCATAAGAACTTAACTTTCTTTTAGGTTAATGCAGTCAATGGAGAGGCGATCGAAGAAAACCCTTCCACAAACCTTCTATAATAACCGGTAAAACTCAAGAAACTTAGAATATCCGAAGGGGATAGAGTTCTAGGCTAATTCTTAATCGCTTATGTCTTCTTGGGATTTACCTCAATACCCTTAACAGAAACAAGGTGACCAAGAAAATCCATGACTCTCAACCAAAACTCGCACTTACTAAACTTTGCAAATAGTTGTTGGTCCTTGAGGACTTACAACACAATCCTCAAATTATCAGCATTTTCATCCTCACTCCGTGAGTAAATCAAGATGTCATCAATAAAAACAATCACAATATATCAAGATATTATCTAAACACTTTATTCATCAAGTCCATGAATACGGTCGGAGCATTAGTAAAACCAAACGACATTACCAAGAATTCATAATGATCATACCAAATTCAAAAAGTCATCTTCATAATGTCACTTTATTTCACCCTCAATTGGTTATAACCCGACCGGAGGTCAATCTTAGAGAAGAAATTTGCACCTTGAAGTTGATCAAACAAGTCATCGATCCATGGAAGAGGATACTTATTCTTAATGGTAATCTTGTTCAATTGCCAGTAATTTATACACAGGTGAAGTGAACCATCTTTCTTGCGAACAAAAAAAACTGGAGCACCCCATGGAGAGATACTCGGTCGAATGAAATTCTTATCCAACAAATCTTTCAATTGCTCATTTAATTCTTTAAGTTCTGCCGGAGCCATACGATAAGGAGGAATAGATAGGTTGTGTATCTGGTAGAAGGTCAATACCGAAGTCTATTTCTCTTTCGGGAGAAAAATCAGGTAGATTGGAAAACACTTCTAGAAACTCATTTACAATGAAAACCGACTCAAGAATAGGGTTTCTGAATCTGTATCCCTAAACTGAACAAGATGATATATGCAACCCTTAGAAATCATTTTTCTAGCTTTAAGACAAGAAACAAACTCACCCTTAGGCATCGAATTTCTCCATTTCCACTCTAGGAGGGGCTCATTTGGAAACAGAAACTTAACCACTCAGAATGGAGTAAATCCATACAAAGAATAATATCGAAATCCAACATATCAAGCTCTACAAGATCAACATAAATGACTCTATGGGATAAGGAGACTGGAAAATTTCTATAGACTCTCTTAGCCATAATAGATTTACCAATAGAAGTAGAGACAGAAAAAGGATCTAACAACACATTCAGAGAAACATTAAATCTCATAGCCACATATGGCGTCACAAAAGAAAAGATAGCACTGAGATCAAGCAAAGCATAAACATCAAGATGAAAGATTTTTAACATAGCGGTAACTACATCGGGAGAACCCTCTTGATCATGACGAGTTTGAAGTGCATAGAATCGGTTTTTCTTTGGAGCACTCAAACCTGAACCACTAGGCAGAGCTTGCATGCCATCTTTTCCCTTGTCGACTCTAGATGGACAATCTTTCAAGCGGTGAACACACTTGCCACAATCAAAATAATTATCTGTACCTATCAAACATTTTCCTGAATGACTCTAGCCACACTTTTGGCATGCGAGAACCGAAGTTCCATTTCCACCACCATTCCCTCCTTGAGGCTTAGGGTTAGACACCCTTTCTTTGTTGAAATTTAGAGTCGGAGCATTAGAGGAACCTTAACCAGAACACCTTTGTTGGAATCTATAGAATGACCATGTCCATCGAACCTTGAATGAGAAAAGTCATCATCACCAGTCTTTGCCATCTTTTCCATCTTTGCCTCCCTAGACCTTTCCTTAAGCTTATCCTCTTCTATTTGTTGAGCATGAACCAGTAATCGAGAAATGTCCATTTCCTTAATGAGCATGTCAGTATGACATTCCTTAACCACCATTTCAGACACTCCCGAAACAAAATTTCTCATCTTTGCCCTAGAATCGGCAACCATAGAAGGAGCATACTTGGAAAATTGCATAAATTTCAAGGCATACTCTTTCACACACATATTCCCTTGACAAAGGTTAATGAATTCAAGCACTTTTGCCTCTTTCATCTCAAGGGAAAAGAACTTATCAAGGAAAGTAACTTTAAAGTTCTCCCAATGAAGAGGAACTGCATCAACTATCCTCTCTTCCTTTCATTAGTTGAACCAAACTTAAGCGACACCCTTAAGTTGATAAGTGGACAATTCCGCCTTTTCCACCGATTTCACTACCATGATCATCAAAACCTTATACACCTCATCTATGGACTCTGGAGAATCTTCCTCAATCTTGGAACCATGAAAATCTAGGAAATTCATCATAGTGAAGTCCATCACTCTAGTTGCCATCGTATCCACATTTGGGTTCACGGGGACCACAATCTCCCTATTGGGTTGAGCCATCATATCTTGAACCAACACTTGAAAAGCAGTTCGAAACTCCTAATCAGTCACTTGTTCGGCCAAAGGGTCAGCCGAAACATGAGGAGATTCTTGTTCCACATTCTCATTTGCATTCATTCTAACGTATGCTATTCTAGGGTCCATATCCTGAAAAGTATCAGAGAGGGATTAGGAGAGAGACATATAGAGTTAAACTCTATCGCACGAATTAGAGTGGTGAAAGAAGTGGAATTTCCTAAACATCTTATAGCTTTCTATTCATAAATGTGGTATGTTTCACACTGATGAACAAGACTCTATTTGACGTGGCTTGTGAGACATCCTAGGACCTTTCTAAACCTTGTGCTCTGATACCAAGTTTGTCACGACCCAAAATATACCATAGACGTAACATGACGTATAGAACCTCGAAAGGTCTTACACAAGACACTTAGCATACATCATACAAGATAAAAGAAATAAAGATTTCAAAAGTACCATTTCATATCGTAAAGAGTTTGACAAAGCAAAAGTCTAACATAAGTCTCAACAAGCCATCTAAACATCAAAGGAGTGATTGAGACGTAACCCATACACTACATGCATCATTCGAAAACTAGAAAGATATAAAGCAAGTAAAAGTGTCTCGGTCCTCGAAACATGAGGACTCACCAACTCTTGAATCTGATAGACTGATCACCTAGCCACGAGTGAGAGAAGTGGGAGCGTCGGACCCTACATTAATGAAACGATGTAGGCACAAGTATGCATTAGTACATGGAATGTACTAAGTATGGGGCAAAATGCATAAAATAGACATGGTAGCATGAATAGCTTAAAACATGTAATACATGACCAATATTTGAACATTTAAAATCTTAAAAAAGCAATAACATATAAATGATAATATATGGTCAATACATTTGAAATAAGAGACATAAGAAAGCTTTGAAGAAATATATTCATTTTGTGGGATATTATCTTTAACCGACAATAAGACCATGAGAGCTATATAATGGAATCCAGTATATCCCTCATACCGGAAGAAGGGAATTCTACTAGCCAAGGTAGAATATGTACGCATTATGTTTTGATAAAGTGGATCCACTAGCTAGGTCATTTAAGACAATCATACGGGAGCACATAGTTTGGAACTAGAGGTTGCTACTAGAGACTACCCTATTTGAGCCTCCACCTCAAAGGCCTCTCGGTGCTAATTCTAAATCTCAACGAAATAGATAAAAATCAAATATCATCATAACATAGGAAAGGCAATGATCAATGTCAATCCATATCTAAAAATCAAAACATAGAATAACTCCTTAAATTACAATTCAAGCATAGGTGAGAAAAAAAATTTACCAATGTGAATCCATATGTGAAAAATACCTTTCACCATCATGATCATATTCGTATGTAAGAAAACCTTTCACAATAACATTTATACTTTCATCTAAAAGCACTCTATCATCATAAACATCATTTTCATAAGACATGCATAATTTTTCAAAATTCATAGGTTCATGGGTTCTTCGTAGGTTCATAGTTAAAAATCATGAATCGTTCATGGGTCTATATAATTTCAATTAAATATTATGTATTAACATTAAATCACGCCTTAGAAGACTTAATCAAAAATAAAAATTATAATTGGATGAAACCCATATAGAACTAAGAAGAACCCTAATTTTGATCAATTGAAATTGAATTGAGAAATTGAAAACATTGGGGACCCCATGGAGGAATGGACTTCATGGTGAATTCCCACATAACTTCTACTCAAAGCCCAAGATGAATGGTGAATTGATGCACTTGAATGAACCCTAGTTTCTTCTTCTTCCTTAGGTTGAGAGGGAATTTAGGAGAGTGAATTTGGTTGAGTTTTGGGGAATTGGGAGAATGATTTTAAAGTGGTAGTTTTAGGACTTAAAAGTTTTATATAGGGCTTAGGGTAGAAGCAAAAATTACATAGCATAGGCTTAAAATAATTAGGAAAAGACTCAAAATCCCTTAAGTGCTGGGACCTTAAAATTACTCAACTTTTGATGGAACCCTTCTACGGTCTGTAGGACTTCCTATGGCCCGTAGACTCTAATCGTAGAGCTCAACTTTAACCCAAAATTTAACTAAGACTGGATAGTTTCTACGGAATCCATCTACGACCCGTAGATCACTCGACAGACCATACTGGTCATCCGTAGGATGAGGTACTGGGACTTGATTTTTTGAAAAATCCAACACCTTTCCTACTAGTGCCATCTACGGCACGTAGAACCTTCTAGGATCCGTAGAATGGACCCGTAGGTCTCAACCAGTAGCCCCAATTTTTGCAACCTATTCCCTTTTTAAAATCTGAGGTGTTACACCCCTCCAGCATAGTTTTAGAGAGGAGAACAAAGTGGCAGACATGTTAGCCAAGGAGGGTACTACGATGCAATATGCTAACTCTTTTGTGCACTGGATTGTTCCGCCATTATTTGTTTTGAGTAAATTAAAAGTAGACAAAGTATGAACTCTCTTTGTTAGGCTGAGAAGCCCATCTACTAAGTGAGATAATTGTAATAAGTATCATAGTTCCTATGGTATAGCCACTGCCCAAAACTTTATTAGCGGATGCAACACTCTGCCACTTCTTTGTAATGATGCATATTAAGTAATATGAATATATTATGTTGTTTACCAAAATAAAGAATGGAGCTTTTAAATAACAATTAACATTTGTCGACTTTCAAGGGTGTATGGTTTTTCTAAAGTCAATGATTGGCATTCTACAAGTATACTGATAAAATATCTGAAAGCGACGGGCTTGAGAGATCACTTCAATAATTTGGAGATCGAGAAAAAATCAAAGAACTTGAGAGAGATGAGGGTTGAAATGGTTTAATTGGCGGAAACAATGGGAGAGAGGAAGGGGCTAAAGTATCATATATATATATATATATATATAAGAGAACCTTTGGCCCACCTACGTGGCGCCACCACAGACTAGGATTCCCTTTTAATTTATTTATTTCTAAAACTAGCCTTCCCCTTTCATGAGAAGTTGTGACTTTTATGAATTGTTGTGACTTTTATGAAAAGTTGTGACTTTTATGAAGATTTGCGATTTTTATGAAAGGTTGTGACGTTTATGAAAGGTTGTGACCTTTCTGGAGGGTTGCGACTTTTTCAAAGTATTGCGACCTTTCCGATAAGGCACAATAAGCATTTGTTCACACTACCCTCTGTTGTCTATAAATAGAGGAATTTTCTCTCATTTTAAAACAATGAAAATTTTGACCTCCTTCTTCTTCTGCACAATTAAATATTCGTGTACTTTGCTCCTATTAAGTGGCTTATTGACACCATTATTTTTATATCAATACGTTGGTGAATAAAATTGCTCCATCCTAAGAGGATCTAATTCTTTAAACCTCAGGTATTAGAGGGGAATAATTTTCTTAAGGGGACACTGTGCATTCAGTGGACTCGATTTTTTCCTTTCTATTTCATTCTATTTTTACATATCCTGGTATTTTTTTACAGTCATTAATTTATGCTTATGATGTTAATTATTATTTTTGAGTATATGTTTTAAACTCAATTGTTTATGTTTCTGCAAAGTTATTGTCTCCAGTTATATTGAACATATACACATATAGTAGGTATATTCATTGTGCAGAAAATAATTATTGTATTCAGTTCCAAGAATTCATGTTTTGATATTCTATATAAAATTCTATAACTTAAAAGTACTATATATAAGCTTACATATTATCTATTTTAACATAGATATAAAGTTTCTCACTTATCAATTGAAGAAATTCATTATGCAAGTTCAAAAGTTATAATTGTTTCCATGTTCAAGCGTAATTTCTTTTTTGAATCTGTTAACAAATTTTTAAATTTTTTCCTAAGACATATATCACAATTGTATAATCTACGCAACTTAAACGTGCTCTTTTTCTTATGAAATGTCTTTGTATATATATTCTTATTTTCTTCTTTATTTTCCTTTTAATATTGATTAAAGAACCAATGATTTATTATTTCCTGAATAATTCATTCATTAGAGGTTCTTGAGTTATGTGATAATGACAAATAATCAAATTCATGTCGGAATATTGCTAATATTTTTTTAAAAACCTATTTTTTCCATTATTTCTAATGTATGGATATTAGTAAAGAATTATTTGCAAGTTCAATGCAATTATTATTTATGACCGTGCGAAGCGCGGGAAAATTACCTAGTATTTTAATAAACTTGAAACATAACCCTAAACCGTTAAGAATTATTAAAGGGACCCCGACGAGCATTAAATAGATTGTCAAGTATTTGTTGAACTGAAAATAAATTGAAAAGAAAAAAATGTATAGTTTCTCCATTAAGGGGTCATTTGGTTGGGAACAAGTTATTTCAGGATTAGTTATCTTGGGATTAGCTATCCTGGGATAACTTATCTCACCATGTATATGGGATAACTTATCCCATAACTATGGTATAAATGGTGGGATAAGTTATCCCAAACATGGCAACCAAACAAGACACAATTTTTTATCTCATCACTATTTATTTTTATCCCTCACACCAAACAACTCCTAAAGATATAAGAAGTCCCTTCCGCTAATTCTTCTCAAGTGACTTGCTACAATATGTTAAATACACTCATAGTGAAAAAATTATCTATACTATCGTTGGTAATTTTTTTTAGCACTTTTTGTTAATGTGCATATGTGTAATGTTGGGGATATCACTACAGCAGCAATAAATATGCACATTAACAAAAAGTGCTAAAAAAATTACCAACATTAATTAATTGTCATTAGATCCAATGTCGCTATAAATTTTAGAGACATTTACAAAGAGTGTTAATTGTCTCTAAAAAAATACATTTAGCGGCAATTAAGTTATTATCATTAACTAATTAATGCTCAAAATCATTTTTAATATAGTGTATATTACAGACTATATCATAGGTTACTGTATAGATTAGGGACCATATTATAGGTTAGTGTATGAATCCCGTTGCACAAGGTCACAACCTAGGAAAAGTAGGTAATAGTATGGGACCATACCATAAAATAGTTTTAGGTATTTAAGCAAAGCAATTGAATAAAATATGTTCTTGTTATTAGGGTAGTTTTCGTAGGATGGGATGAGATTTTCTTGTGGCCCATTCATTGGTTGTGTCGACGTGCTTTGCAAACTTGAAATTTATCTAACCAAGACAAGATAGCAACCCAAATGCTAAGGTTTTACTCAATTCTTATTTCTTATCTTAGATGTGCAATTGTAGGGCTCACACTTTCAACATTGACAAGATCATACATTTGTTGGTTGGTGAGTGATTCATACCTAATATAAACCTAAGATGGTCTATTTATTCCTCTAACAATGTGCACTGTATAGTAAAGGTTTTACTAGGGATCCCAACTCCTATAAAAAAATATGACAATTTCTCTTTTTAAATTTTTATCACTATGATATGATATATATAGAAGATCTATTACGATGTCAGTACACTATTTATAGTATCTTTAGCTCAATACGTAGTGTTTGAGGAAAAGCGTTTTTCTAGATATATATATATATACTCCTAAAGAACAAGTGTTAAAATAAATAAATTCAGATATAATAAATTCTTTCTACTTTATCGATTTTAACTTAGATGCAAATTCAAAATATAAATGTCCGACTAAAGCAAGGAAAATACTTCCCTATCTCAATTTATATGACCATATTTTCCTTTTTAATCCGCCCCAAAAATAATGACACACTTTTATATTTAGTAACAATTGAACTTTAAAATGTTTATTTTACCTTTGATTAATAAAATAATTTATAGCCACAGAAATATTTATAACTTTTTTTACCACAATTAGTTTCGAAAGTGTTTCTTTATTTCTTAAATTTTTTATCAAGTCAAACTATATTACATAAACTAGAAAGAATTTTTGAAATTCTAATAATTATAAACTCTCGCTATCTCTCTCACACACACTATATGCTGTGGCGGATCCACAATTTTATACAAGTGGGTTTAATCAGTAAATATGCAGCGATGGTGATGGCCGATGGTGTAAGCAGCGTCAAGCACAACAAATAATCTGCCCGTTGCACTTTTATTTATTCTTTTTTGTTAATAATATAATATCAAAATACATAAGATTTTATTTTTTTAATAAAATCTCGACAGTTTTTTTATTTAACAAAGTTGAGAAAAAAAATTGAAAAAATTACAAAAAGAGCTATTTACATTATTTTTAACTAAAATTAAAGTAAACTAAGAATTACTAGATATAATTTCATCGAAATTGCATTGTTTAGCAAAAAACTATGAAAGGAAGTACCAAATTCAATTATAAAAAGTTAAATGCTTTTTGGACTAAATTAAAATAGATTTCCAATTTCTATTGAATGTGAGTAAGAAAACAAAATATACCAGTGAAATAAAGAAAAGAAAAATATAGGTGATAAATTTGTTAGTGACTAGCATACTAAACATATGATTGGTCAATTCTTTTTATTATGGGTAAAGTGATATCCAGATTGAACCAAAAGCTCCCAAAATTATAACGTGCAAATGCGTTTGAGGAGATTTGAAGTCACATAGTGACGGCTAGAGTGCTAGTTTGAACCCACTGGACCATTGTGCAACTGCCACACTTTATTCAATGTGGGTTCAAGTGAGTAGTTATAATCGAATTTTACTGTAATTCTTCTTATATAAACAAGAATTTTTCCGACCAAGTGGGTTAAGTTAAATCCACTTGGCACCACGTGGGTCTGCCCCTCACTATATGTATATAAATATCATGCACCTTTACACTTTTTTCTATCTATAATCCAGGAACTATATATTACTCATGATATAATTACTAGTTATGCATCTATCCTACTATAGTAAAGACAAAAGAAAAAATTGAATGAGGTCATTAGAATGGACGGAACCATCGTTAGGAAGTCAAGTACTTTGTGACTAATAAATCAACCCGATAAAAAGTAGAAAACATAATGATAGCTAAAGGAACTAGAAGCTAGAGAGAAATACTTGTAAGAGTAATCAGGAATCAACGATGTCACTAAGTTTCAAATAAAATAATATGAGTTGTAAAAGCATATAGCTATATAGAACTCATATTTGGCTGATTTCGCTGTTTGCAATCAAATAAAATATGAAGAAACATGATTTTATTAATAAATAGTGCGGACACAATTATGTTCCTTCATTGATTCTTCTCTCATGATAAGATCTCTCCATGATTCGAGGGTTATTTCTCGAACTAGGGTGATTTGGATTTGATCTCTTAATGAATATTCCATGAATTTGCGGAATATTTGAGATGTCTCTTAAAGGGAATATAGTACCCTTTATATAGGCATGAACTAAGATTTAGGGTTGAATAGCCTCCAAAAATCCTAGTTGGAATTGAACACACCTTATAGAGTCTTGACTTGAATTAAACACATCTTGTAGAGTCTAAACTCACATCTTCACATTCTCTATTTAACTGTCTCAGTTACATCGATGTCAAATCACTTGCATCCAAGTATTTTTGTCCTTACTCTTTCGGTTAAATACATTGTTAAATTCAAGCAACTTCATACCACTTCATCCTTTTTATACTCTAACCTTTATCTACATTCATAGCTTGCTCTTATATATAAAGTTGTATCGTATGTATTTAATGTTAAAAATGGCAAGCACAGTCACAACAAGAAATAAAATTCTCAAACGAGGACGACCTTTTCTCAATTGATGTTTGGGTTTAATAGAATTACAGACTATCATGCATACAAAAAGTGTTCTCATTAGGTTGGAGCAAATATTTATTAATCTTAATTTATACAAAATAATTAGGTTCAATGTTTTAAAACCCGGTTGCAACGCGAGACATTTTACATGATAGGAAATGAGGCGTAAGTCTGGAGATGTTGGATGCTAATCCCATAATTTTTAAAATTTTAAAGTTACGTTCGCGTGTTGTTGCGCATTTATTGATAATTTCAAAGTCAATTATTATAAAATAATATTGTAAAGTTTATATGAGAGAATGTTAACATTTAATACATTGACGTGCTAATGCTTGTGAAAACAAATCAATATATAAGTTTAGTTCATTATCTAAATTTGACAATAATGATTTTTAGCATTATTTTATTAATTAAATTATTCAAAGTCATAAGTATTATTATTACTATTACTACTACATATATTATCTATATTATTATTATTATTATTACTATTATTACTAATTATTATTATTCTATAGTTATATCTTTATCTTTTAAATAAATATTAAATCAAAGGTATTTAAATATATTTTATAATATCTAAAAAAGATAATTTTTTGAAACAATAAAAGTTAATTTAGAGTTTTACTATCTGTGAATTTCTATTTTAAAGATGATTACAAAAAGTTATTTTTAAAGTTTAATGTATTTTCTACATGGCTTTTCATTATGCTGTAACTTGGCTTAACCACATTGCAAACCACTCTCATATATATATATATATATATATATATATATATATATATAAATAAATAATTAAATAGAATTAATAATTAAAAAATTAAGAAAATATAAAATAGGTGAAAATGAATACTATAAATACTTATTCTTGAACCGCTTATTAGAATAAACAATTGACTTAAAATAATTAGATCCGTTTCATAAATAAAGTAACTACGTTTTAAAAGAAAATGAGTAGCAATTTATAAGCGAACTTGATCAAGCAAAATAACTTGAAAAGAAAAGGAAGAGTCTACATTCAAAAGCGTCAAATAATAGCAAATAATTATGGAGAATGAAACACTTTTGCATTTTAAAATTGATTATCTTTTCGTTTATTCGGTAGGAGACTAAATGAAATAATTAAAGTTAAAGGCTAAGAATAAAAAATCTAATCTTTCTTTGTTTAATTAAATGTAATATCAAGTTGATTTTATATTTTTGGTATTAAATTAAGGACTTGTTGAGTAATTTTAATTTTCTTTAATTATATGTGTTTTTTTAAAGAAATAAGGGGAACATATGTTCTAATGAAATGGGTCCCGACTAGCGTCCTTATATTCTCTCTCAACTCTCGAGTCTCAACCAAACACAAGTAGTACCTCTTCTCTCTCTATAACTCGTATTCTATTACTCCATATCCCACTTTATATGACTATTTTTTTGAGTCTATCTAAAAAAAATACTATTATTTTTTATATTAAGTAACAATT
Organism: Solanum etuberosum; assembly: GCA_029582245.1. Classification (NCBI taxonomy): domain Eukaryota; kingdom Viridiplantae; phylum Streptophyta; class Magnoliopsida; order Solanales; family Solanaceae; genus Solanum; species Solanum etuberosum. The sequence continues at coordinate 20,592 of JAJONR010001651.1, forward strand.
TAATTTAAAATATTTATTTTATCTTTAATAAAATGATTTATAGTTATACAAATATTTATTACTTATTTTAGACCACAAGTTTCAAAAGTTTTTCTTTGTTTTTAAAATTTGATGTGAAATCAAACTAACTTATATAAAATGGTACGGGAGTAACATTCACTATGTTTTGTGAATTATTTCTCTCTTGGTCACTCATACATTTGAGTAATGTTTTTTTGTCAAGAAGCCAAAATCCAAACATGTTATTATTGACACCTGGAAAAATAAATGAAGTGTCTTGATGGAGATGACATTAATTATGAATCCATAGAATTATTTGTGTAAAGGGTCTTCCTATGATTGCCAATTAAACAGCATATATTATTTAAGTTAGAAGATAGTAATAATGAGAGATCCCTTAATGCTACAATTCATTCTCTCATGGGAATGAAAACACACCTAACTTGTAAGTGGGTGGATTCAGTTCGTGGAATAATGAAGGGCCTGCAACCACAGCCATCCGACCAACAACAACAACCAGATGACAATAAGACATATGAAAAGAGTAATAATGAGGCTGCCATTTCAAACATTAAAGGTAAATTCATGGATAGATCAATTATAGATTTTTGGCTGTGTAAGTTTATCTCATATACATCACATGCATATCAGGTGAACTTGAAGTATTATATGATTGCATTAAGAAACATAATGTACAGAGGAGGAAGCTTCTTAATGACCTCTTCGACTTGAAAGGTTAGTCACTTATTCATTCAAATTTCAATGCAGAATACAAAGTCCTTCAATTTAATTTCATAATTATTATGATCATGTAAAAGTTACATTTAGAAAAAACACTAGCGTTTCAGGTAACATTCGAGTATTTTGTCGGATAAGACCCATAAGCATTGGCAATCAAAAGTCAGTTGAAGCTTTGGATTCAAATCAAATGCTCATAAATTTGGTTGACAACAACTCCAAAATTTATAGCTTTGACAAGGTTTTCCGTCCTTCTTCCTCACAAGGTACTCTCTTTTAATTATTTATTTCAGTTATATCAACTAAACTGAAACCTCTTTCTCAATTCGATTGTTCCATCACCATACTTCTTTTTTAATTTACCACCTCCTACTTTGGGTAATATAAATCATTTTTATTTTAAAATAAAAACATTCTCTGTAGCAACTATATAGAGTTCATTACTAAATAAATTGTCATTTAATTATTCAAAATTACCTTATAAAGTTATATTTCTTTTATTTGTAATAGAAAATCTACTTAATTATGCATATACTACTTAGTGTCTTGATTCTCTCTCAACCCATTTTTTGTTTTATTTTTTATAATAACGACATTTATTATAACAATATGCTCTTCGTAAAATTACTCCTATATTTAACAATCCTCTTCAAATATTTGTGTGATAAGATTTTGTATAGCAATAGAATATTAAAATATTTATCATAATCATCATTAATATCATGCACATAATAAATTTCATGTTACGAATATATAAAAGGAAAATTTTTTGTTTAAATGATTTCCATTAGTAGTATTTCCCTTTTTTACATTCATACTCTTTCTATTTTTTTGGTTAAATTGGTTAATAATTTTATTTTCTTTGTACACAAAATCATTAAACTATGCTTTTGTTTATACAATTAGCTAAATGACATCTAAACATCAAATATCAGTATACATATATAATAACATCTCACCAAAATTTTCAAACAAATACTGCCACCATTAAAAAAGTTAAACTGTATTTGAGAATGCGCTTCGATTTTATCTGTGCTTAAATCAATTTTGTCTCCTCCCTATTAGAGGCAATATTTTTTTATGAGGATGTTGTTGCTGACAATCCTCATTGTCTTTCTATTTCTCTGATTTACAAAATAATTTTGATAGAAAATATGAAAATCAAAATAGTGACGAAATTTTGTCTCACCTACGTTCTTCTGGATGAGATCACAAATCCTAGGAACATAAATTATGACAATTAAAAATTTCGAGCCAATTTAAACTAAAATTAAGGTTAGAATCTCAAAATCACACAAAGCACAGAAAACAAATCACACAATTAGGTTAAGGACAATTAGGTTAAGGACAAAAGCAAAATCACACTTAAAAAGTTAATGAACTTATATTGAAGGTAAACGTGTATGCTGCAGCAAGATAAAAGAAACCCCAAAATGCAAATAATCTACTAGTTTAATAGATTAAAGATAAAGAATAAAAAAAGGATGAAGACTCCTAGAATTACTTGGATGGTATTGTTTGACCATTCCTTAGCATCCTTTTGAATCACGACATTAAAGGGATGAACATTCCTAGAATAAGACAGTTTTTCCCTTCATTTGAAGTTGGGGACAAGTGCTCTTAATTGTTTTAAATAAAAAAATCCTTCATTTAGCTATATTACTGAGCTAGTACTCAATTCTGTGGAAAAGAAAAACGAAATATTGTTTTCAATTTAATGAACCAATCCAGGACATAGACAAGGACACAAGGTGTCATAGTTTCTTCAATGCTGATGATTAAAGAAACTGAATATTGCAACTAACACAAAATGCAAATAGCTTCTCTGGTTCATTATGCAAACCTTATTGTTGGTTTCCTATGGCAGGTGAGGTGTTTTCAGAAATAGAACCAATTATCAAATCCGCGCTGGATGGCTATAACGCCTGCATATTTGCTTATGGACAGACGGGCACAGGGAAAACATTCACAATGGTACACATCCTACTGTTTTAACAACCAAACCAAAACATCTTATCAAAAATGTATTACTTATACCATGTTTGGTTTTCAGAAATCAGAATATATAAACCACTAATATAATCTTAAGTTATGCGGAGTTTAATTTCAGAAATCAATTGTTATATTACTTTATACCATATAGAGTGTGGAATATGATACATCAATCAGAGCATCTACCAACAAGAATCCCCTTAACTTAGTTAAACAAGAAATTCTGCAATAGTATTCCCTGCATAACAATCTCTATGAACTATTATTCACCACACAAACAACTCATACATTATCATATAACCAAATTGAATACGCAAACCGTTTCTTAGGATTACTCAACTTACAGCACAGAGTTAAATGAGAACCGGTCAGGAAAATTAGCAGGTGGATACCTAGAGAGTCTCTACTATAAAATTTTGGAAAGCATTTTGTTGCATTATCTAAGTACAATGTTTTCGGTAACTATACCTACCAGGAAGGCACAGAGGAGTTTCCAGGGGTTGTGCCCCGTGCGATTGAGGCACTTTTTAAGCACGCTGCGGACAGTAACCATGCATTCCTCTTCAGTTTCAGTATGCTGGAGCTATACATGGGCTATTTAAAAGATCTCCTCACCCCACATAGTCAGACTACAAAGACAATCTTCCCTTTACCACCATGGTAAGTCACAGAACTAACTTGTTAATTTGTTGTTTGATTGCACAGCTTGCATGCTTTACTGACACTGCAGGCCACTGTTCCTAGTGTTTATTGTTGACAGGAATAGCAAGCTGATGCAAGTTCTTGTGTCAACTTGCTATTCCTGTCAAATGAACCTAGTCTACTTTACGATCAATTCTTTATTCTGGTCCACTTCCTACTTTCTGGACGAGGTCAGCTACTTTCTCATGTAAATCATAATTTTTGCATGCAGTCTTTCAATACAAACACATCCCAATGGAGAAACCGAGATTGAAAACCTTGTGACCATCCAAGTAAATGACATGAAGCAAGCCATGAGACTGTACAAGTTAGGATGTGGTTTCAGATCCACTGCTTCCACAAATTCCAACCGAACATCAAGCAGATCTCATTGGTAAATCAATTCATTTTTTATACAAAAATGTTAAGTAGAAAGGTTTTTAACTTTTATCAAGTCCAGCTAAATGACTATTGTTGAAGTGTGCAACTATCTCATCTAAAAGCTTAAGCTGTTTGAGAGAGCACACATTTATTATTTAATTGTATTCTCAACACGCTCCCTCACGTGCGGGTCTGATTCTTTTTAATGGGTCAAGCACGTGAAAATTCTTTTTGATGTGGGTGGCGGTGAGATTCTGTCACAGGCTCTAATATCATATTGAATTAGGTCTTGGGCCTAACTCACACCCCAACTCAAAGGGAGGAGGATTATTTGTTTTGTTTTTTTTTCTTGTACATCAGAAATTTTTAAACTAGTTCTCCACAATGCTTGCCATTCAGTTATAAATTCTCAAACTGCACTAGGTGGCAATAATCAATTCTATGGACCTAATTTTACATGGTACCAGATCAGGACACGTCTCACCCAATGTTGGGCCCTCGAAATTAAAATTGTTCACGCATCAGATGCTAAGCATTGGGCGTGAGGTAGTGTATTGAAGAATGGCAAAAGTCTCACATTGATTGTTATTGAGATGGGTGGACTCCTAATAAGACTTGGACAATCCTCCTCCCTTTGAGCTAGCTTTTGGGGTGTGTGTTAGGCCCAAGACCTAATTCAACAACTATGATTAGAAACACGAACCTGATAAAGAGATGTCTATGTAGCTATCTTGAATCTGTTCCAGGTTTTGAAGGATAATTCTGAACAATATAGATCGCAGATCTCAAAGGTGTCAAAACTCTAAACAAATTCCCTGTCTTCTCCATACAGCATGATTCGCATATCAATTTCCAGCATTAGTGCTAGTAAACGGAGAAGGTTAACAAACAAACTGTGGATGGTCGACCTTGGAGGAAGTGAACGTGTCCTAAAAACAAAAGCACTGGGGAGAAGATTTGAAGAGGGAAAAGCAATTAATCTCTCACTTTCTTCCCTTGGAGATGTCATCCATGCCCTCCAAAGTAAAAAGCGCCACATACCTTACAGGTAACTCAACAAATATGGCATTAGATACCAGTACCTGACTCAAGGAATCAAGTGGATGAGAATCCAAGACAAATAATTATAGAAGTTTCACCATTAACTCAAAGCTGATCCTGATCCTAATGTTTACTGTTGACAGGAATAGCAAGCTGACGCAAGTTCTTAAAGATTCCCTAGGTAAGCATGCATCTTAGCTGAATGTTTATATGTCAGACTGTTTGACTATGCTTAGAGCCTATGTTTGTTTGCATGTTAAATATCATGTTCTGCAAGTTGGGATTAAAGATGAAACTGAAATGGGTACACTACCTTACACTGTTACATATTAGTTTCTTCAAGTAAAAGATATTGATGGCTTAATAGAACATTTTTGTTCGAATTCTTCATTGACAAAAACAGAACACTTAAATTTCTGGTCCCACAACTGGTGATGCTTATGGTAGAAACTTAACATGAAATAACCCAAAAAAAAAAAAAAAAGGAAGTACAGAAAACTTTGATGGCAAACAGAGAGGCATACTCGAGTGGATCGTATGCTGAAGTGAAGGAAAGCGAAGAATTCAAATGAATTGAGTTTGAATATGCTACTGGAGGAGTGGAAAAATGTAAATAGATTTTACATTTAATTAAGCTGCTTAATGAATGTCAAACTGAAACAGGAGACCTACTTTAGTTCGAGCTTCTTCACCATCGATCTCTGAAGCAGCACAATAGAAGCTCTCACCTATAGCTAGAGTCAAACAATACCCTGCATTCACGGACTGAAACAAGAACGACATCATGCTCTGAAGTAAAGCACATGAAAGAGTCTGCAAATATTCACAATTAGACTTCTTCATAAGTCTAGCGTAACTTAGGTAGTACGACTAAGACTTACTTTATGGGAGTTGTTTAATCAATCTCCTGGCCTTTCTTGTGGACATCATTTTCCTAGACGGTGAGAGAAAAGGAAAGAACTAAAGTGCTGAGAATGAATTAGAAATGGGACAAAGGAGAGAGCGATAACTGAATACTTTCAGTGATTTGCGTTTTTTTCCAGCTGTTTTAGACTTTTAGCGAGCTTAGGGAATTCCACAATGTGTATTAAAATACTAGGATTAAACATAGGCTTGGTATGCAATACCATCCTCTACCACATAACCGATTCAATCAAAAAATTGTACACCATACCTTTTCTCAGTCCAACCTTGCTGTAAGTGCAGCTCGTAGGATGGCAAAGAGCTAAGTGGAAAACTCAACGTTCAATCTTAGAGGACGGAGAGATTGAAATGCTTGTACATACATATGTCTACATATGTTCTTGTTGTTCTTCTTTGCATATTAGAAGCAGACACCAGTAGCATGAGCCTAAGAAGGGAGACCTATGGACCAGCATCAATCAGTAGGTTAAAATATCATTGAGAGATGTATAACACGTGGAAATAGAACACCCCAATTTCTTTGATGTTCCTGGTTGTTCTAGTAACTTTAACCAAGTAAGTTCTTATCTTGTTAAATATTTTTCACTCATTGGACTGTCAACAAATGTTTTTCATATGCAGCATTTAGAAATTATGCTTGTGAGTCACATTCTCATGGACACTTTCCATTTATCACTTAAGATGCAAAATCTAGAGTAGTAGAAAATTTCACATTTTCTTCACTCCTTTTTAGTATAGTCACACCAATAATGCCAGACACTTCCCATTTATCACTTAACATGCAAAATCTAGACAAGTAGATGACATTTTCTTCACTCCTTTTTAGTATAGTCACACAAAAATAATGCCAGAATTTCATGTGCTTTCTTAATATCCAGGTGATGATTCCAAAACACTAATGCTGGTTCATGTTAGTCCCCATGAAGAAGATTTGTGCGAGACATTGTGTACATTAAATTTTGCAACACGAGCCAAACGGGTTCAATTAAGAAATGAAGAATCAACAGTAAGTCACTGAAACAATCAACTGAGCCTAGTACTGGAAATCATGCAACTACTTACATTATTATGACATACAACATATATCTTTTTTTTTTGAGAATGACACACAACATATCTCTTTTCATTTCTTGTCATGCAATTGATTGGTTATAACTAGTTCAATATGTTGCCCTGATTGTCCGAAAGTACTGGAAAAATCCAATATGGTGTACATCAACTTCAATACAAAAATACTTGCTGAAATCACAACCACAAACAACCTTAGTAGGAATGTGAAATATAGGCCATTATTAATGGCATGGAGTCATCGATACAAATAAGATCTTTTACTGATTCAAATTTCAACCACGGAAGTGAGTAGACTAACATCTTCATAATCCATATGCATACTGTGAGTACATTTGGCTCCACCTGATCTAATACTGAAACTGCTACACAGGGAAGATACTTATCTGATCATTTTATGTTTTCAGTACCCCTTTTTTCTGGACTAAGTTATTTTTCTAAGACCCTAAGGCCTATAGAACATTTGAGTAAGGTGAGATGATAAATTTAAAGGAATTGAACAGCCCATTAGGAAACAGATGGTTAGGAGCTAATGTTAGTTGAAATGAGAGATACCGAAGTTAAAGGTGAACTGAAGGCGCTTTGACTTGGTATTTTAACTTGTATGAAAGTTAAGTTACAGTCTCACTAATAGTCTCAGCTTCTAGATCGGATGGACCTACATGATTCAAAAGTGTTGCATAAACATACGAGGAAAAACCATTAGGCATGTATATGGTCCTAACAAGTTGAAGTTATTAAGACAAAGCCTTTTACGGAGAAATAGGGAGATAATTAAAACTAGATAATTTAACAATCTTTGTGCTAATGAATAATATGTTGCCATTCTCAAAAAAAAAAAATTAGTGATTATACAACAACAATTCAGTTAAAGAAATTTTGATTTTTTTTTTTTTTTGCCATAATAATGTTCTAAGCTTCAAGCAGGAAAGTAGAAAATATACACGCCCATGACACGAGCACAAGAGGAATTTCCTGATATACATAAAGGATTAACTCTTTATACATGATATGCCATTATGAAGACACAATTAACATTTAACGGCTTGTTCATCCAAAAGATAAGGATTTGGCTGTCTTACCTCGGAATCCAGATGCAAACACTTCCTGCTCTCCCATCACTGCTTCTCTATTTTTACAATGACATGTTCAATTACAGGAAGTTAAGGCAGAAAAGGAAGTTGCAATAAATAATCTGTTGCAGAAGATGAACCAAATTGAGTACAACTGGAATGATGTCACACAGGAAATCAAGAAGCTGAATGAGAAACTAGGAAAGCTTACAATAATATCGCCACCCTCTTTAACTGAACTAGTGAATCTCTCAGATGTATGCATTGAAGGGTTAGGGTCTAACATGAGATTTCAAAAAGATAGTGTCACATCTACCCCTTTAGCAGACTTCCCCAGATTCATGAGGCCTACTGTTTGTAGCCGAAGTAAATCAGGAAATGCTGGAGTAGAATCCCAAGCCTTAAAAAGTAGATCCTCGCTTCCTCCTAGAAAAGGGAAAGGATCCACTCACTGTGCCAAGTCTGTGGATTTCCCTATAGAAGGAACATCAGAATGCTACTCAGAGAGCAGTGTTTCCAGAACTAGCTGCCTTATCAGTCCAACTACGAAATTCAGTGCGGATAATGAGACAGAACTCAGCGAAGACACATCTGATAGTGACACTAAGGTGGCAGTTTTTACAAAACAACATCTATCAGAAAGAGATTCAATACACAAAAAGTTTAATTTGAGACTCAGCAAGAAGAACCATGCAAATACAATGGAAAGAGTATCAACCCAAAACCACTCAAAGGTTGATAATTGGCTTCAACTGCACAAATGTGCATCAAATATAAACAGTTCCACTCATAAGAACAAAAGAATTCTTGCGATACCAATTCCAGAGAATAAAGCAAGGGTCAGGGGCAGAATTGTGGCAGATTTACATGATGAAAAGGTCCCAGGCAAGGGGTTGAGAACAAGAAACATGAAGCATAGAGATGCAAAATCAGCTGATATGGAGAATCATTTGAGCTCTGAGTTAGAAGAAGAAGTTAATGTGTCTCATGCAGTTTTGAAGCACTTTATCGCTTATGAGAAGTCATATTCTGGATGTACGGCCTGCAATATTGATGCAATAACTCTGAATGGAACACAAGGTCAAGTACTCGATTCAACAATTGAGGTCAGTGAATGCAGAAGTTTTAGTGGACCTGCTGATTTGAATGATCTTAAACTGATCATGCCAGACATTGCATATCAAGAGACATATAATATCTCAGCATCTAAGGTCAACAGTCTTAGCATAGGCCTGATAGGGAGTCCCTCTAGCTCAAAGAAGAAACCAAACTATGAACAAATGCATGATATGGAAGAAAGTAACTTAGAGAATATGCATGTCCCTGGATGTGTTAGAGAAGGAACAAAGCCCTGCCACTATGACTTAAGATCTCCCAGCGCTTTGTCCATTTGCAAATCAAATCAAATGGATTATTACCTTGTTCCCAAATCACTAGACAACACCAGCACTGGAGGTAAGATTTTTGAGAAACCATCTTTACTTGTTCAACGAGTCAGTATAAGTCTTTTTGCGATAAACAAGAAAAAGGAGACATTGCCTTCTTTTGTTTTTATCTTCAGCATAATTTAAGTCTATGTTCACTGTCTTATTTTTTCAAATTGCATCTTCACAGGGTTCCTTAGTCTTTTGAAACCAAAAGTACACATCTTATATAGCAGTGCTCTTGTCGCATTGGGATTTGCAAGCCTAGGTCTTGGGCATGACTTCTTCTATGCTTTGACTCTCTAAACAACTGGCCTATGACATGCCGGACATGATGCACATTTGGAGTTTTCCTTTCAAAAACTAGGTACCAAGTGATGATGTACTTTATCCAAGAGATAAAGATAGATGTTCATCGGCTGCTAGGCAACTGTGAGAGGTTATAATTTCATTCCCAAGCTCAAATTGTTGATAATGCAGGAATTACATATGGAAGGGAACAAGGGCTCAACATGTGTAGTGGTGGTTCTTTTAAGTGCTATCTCATGACTCTCCAAATCAGGGTGAAAGGTCACCATATGTACATGTATCAAATATTTAATCCCATGAGTTAAACAGTAAATTCAACTCTTTAGAACGTTAGATGTAGTCCAAGATGCACCTTACTATTTTGTTTTAGTATTCTTAAAGTATCGTAATATACCAAAAAGAAAGGAAAAAAGTCCTAATTTGTCCCTCAACTAGTTACTTTTGTTTTACTATACCTCCATTAGAAGTTGGCAACAAAAACCCCTCATCGTTACCCAGATGTAACGTATACACCCTTATTCTGTATGATAGTTCTAGTTTACTAATATTATCAAAGCTGGAGCTGCATAACTACCAGGTGTGAGGACATGTGGAAAACAATACTCGTTGACCCTTACATGAATTTCACCTAAATCTCGAAAAGAAATCTAGCCTAAGGTAGACCAAATCTTCTATTAACCTTAAATTATGCATTCAACAACAAGCTAGTGCATCCAACTAGATAATGCAAACTAGAGTTTCATGAAATTAAGGTAAACTATAACAGTGCAGAAGCAGTAATTAACAGAGATCAGCAAGTTGTGTATACGAAAAAATTAAAAAGCAAGCAAAAGTAACAAGAATTGCAGATAAGAAAATAGTGCCTGGGCCAAGAGACATATCAAGGACTGCATTTGGTTTGTTCAACCTGAGTCACTGAGAAGTGCTAATGACTTGTTCCTGACCATACCCAAAAACTGAGAAGGTTGAAAATGGGAAGCTCACTCCTTTAATGGACAAATACATAGACAGCCCCGTAAAGTTGTCATCTCTTTTCATGTAGACACCTCAACTGAAGTATTCACCTATTAGACACTTCAGCCTCAGTCAATGTGTGCATATTAAACACAGTGTGCTGATATGGCATGCTGCATTTTACCCCTTTCTGTAGTGCCACTAAGGGCTTATTTGGATGGGCTTATAAAAAGTAACTTATAAGTCATAAGTAGATGTGTTATGGACGGCGAAAGGCGACAAGGTTCTGCCTCACCATAAGGCGAGGCGAGCGGCGAGGTGCTCGCCTTTTTGAAGTGTGGTGCCAATTAATACCAAAATTTAGAATATTTAATTGCATATATAAATAATCAAATCTCAATAGCAATAACAAATTAGCCAATATTTCAATTCAAAAACATAAAATAGATAGTACATACTAAAAGTCTAGAACTTGAATGAAAAAAAAAAACAGAACAAAAGTCAAAACGCTGAGAAAAAAACAAGGTAGAAGTACTCTAAAGTCTGAAAAAGAAGAAGGAAAAAGAAACAAAGGAAGAAGAAATCTGAAGAAGAGAAGAAGAAGAAATTAGAAGAAGAAAAGAAGAAATACGTATTGATTGGACTTTGGCGTCGCCGAAAAAGTCCGGTTGGTCGCCGGAGAAGTCTAGTTGAGTCACTGGTTGGAGCCGTAGTTGTAGTCTATGAGTACAACTGAGAAAATTTAGAAAGAAAATCCTAAAATTACCTTTTGACTTTTAAAACCCTAAATTAGTCGCTTTATTTTAAGAAAATACAAAAGGCAACGCCTTTGTTGCCTTTATCGCCTCTCGCCTTTGTCGCCATGGCATCGCCTTTTGAAGATCGCCTCGCCACAAAGCTAATAGGCGATGAAGGTTCGCCTCGCCTCACCTCTCGCCATTGGCGATGAGGCGATCGCCTTTCACAACACATGTAGATGGTACCCTACTTTCGACTTTTGAATTATTTTAAAATTTTCTTGGCCTAAAAGTGGGAGCTTAAATGTATTTTATAATCTTTCCAAACCCCTCCAAAAAAAAAAAAAAACTACTTAAAAGTCAAAATCACCCAAAAATAAGTTCATCCAAACGGGCACTAAATGACTTTTTAGATTCTAGGTTTCATTTTTACTTGAGGTTAGTTCTGTTTTCTGTCACCAGATTCTCATTGGAGATTTCCGAAGCACCATAGACTGCTTCGAACTGCTTCCAACTGATTAACTCCCAAGAAAGACGACATTCTTATTATTGGATAAGAATTATCATCGACACAAAACATCACACTTTTACATCATTCTTCCTATGACCTTTAACCATAAAAGTAAAATGGAAATTTTGACTAAGTATGACAATAATAAAATTACAAACCAATCTTCACAAAATCCTAGGTTTCTCTGGACATCTCAAGATGTCAGTTTCTGCATTTGCAACTACACAATTATGACCATTGAAAAACTCAATATTCATTCCAGACCCATCGAAACTCCATGGATTCTTCCGGTGAAAACCTTGTTAAAACCCTTTTAAGAAACCCATCGATTCACTGCTGGAAAAGATGCGGCTCTATTTCACCATTAATCATGGTGATTTCTGGTTGTAACTTTAAGGGTTCTGCTATATATTGGGCTGTCTGTAATCTTTATCTTCTGCTACTCAACATGGTATGTGGGTGATAGTTCAGATGGATGGACTACTAAATCTGAGGGGTACCAATTAAAAGAGTGGTAAAGAGGGATAAGAGCCATAATGATTACTATTAATGCTGCAGTAATGAATATTCTTGGGGTTCTTTGCGCTGTACTAGAGTATTTGTCAAAGGAAAGTTCCATTTCAGGGAGACTGTTCAGTGAAAGATTCAAAGTGAAAGCTGGGCATTATTCACTCTCGAGAAACTGTGTCCGCTGAAGTGGCTCTTAAATTACATGTGTCAGCGGAAGTGGATAGTGGTGAAAAGCAATGAGGATCCATCTGCTAAGCTGGAGAAATGGAGCAAATAGAATACAAAGGAATAATGGCTAGAGTATTTGGTCGGAAGTCAATATTTAGGAATTTGAACTTTTGCCAGAAAATTGCAATGTAGTTTATATATCATTTTAATCAAAAATGATAACTAGAGCACTATGAGAAAGAAAACCAAAAAAGGAAGACCCATGGACAACAGCTTCACTGGATTTAGAAGGAATATTCACTTTGAGAGCTCACAAAATGCATTGGGAAATACTTCCTGCCACTGTAAACCAAGAAATTCAACAACCAGTTGGAACTTAATTCAAAAAAAAAAGAAGCTAATTTGTAACCTTCAAGCATGATTTGTCACTAACTTAGTGAATCTCGCTTAACTTGGTCAATTAGGTACCAGTCACCAATAGAAGATTTGAAGTGGGGGCTCGGAACAGAAGAAGCAAGAATAAAGGTATTAATCTGATTTACATAATATATCCTGTTTTTCTAATGTCAAGTGTTATGAAGAATCTTAAACTGTGCTATTTTTAAGTCCTACTTACTTCACATGCAGGTAAACTTAAAGCTGCTCAACATTAGTTGAGTTATTTTCTGAAGCTTAAGGTCCTTGAAACAATCAGTCAAGTTATGCAAAATCCTACCCCTTGTCTTATAAGTGGTCCTCTTGAGGGCTATCAGCATCAAGCAGCTCTACATATCCCCAATATTCATGCAGTACCGTCTTTGACACCCTGTTTAAGTGTGATAGAACTCTGTATATTCTCTCACATTGAGGATGTGATCTGTCTCCTGAATAGAAATAATGAACTTTATCTTTCATTTTGATGAAGCTACCGCCTGGCAACTTTTGGACTCCTGTGTCCCTCATCATCTTTCTTGCTACGCTAGCTTCACTCCACCTACCAAGAGCAGCATATGTATTGGACACAAGGGAATAATTCCCACTATTATGTGGTTCGACTTCAGTTAGATGCTGCAGAGCTTGCTCCCCAAGTTCAACATGAACTTGGTTCCTGGCCGCAGCAAGAAGAGATCCCCAAATCACTGCATTTGCTTCAAACGGCATCATTTTAACCATATTTGCAGCCTCATCGAGGTAACCAGCACGCCCAAAAAGATCAACCATGCAACCATAGTGTCTGATGTCAGGACTAATACCATGTTTTTCTTCCATTGTCTTAAAATACAATCTGCCTTCCTCCACGAGTCCTGCATGGCTACATGCAGATAATAGTGCTATAAAGGTGACACTGTTTGGCCTAATTCCAACCATTTCCATCCGAGAAAACATGTTAATTGCTTCTCTTCCATATCCATTGACAGCCAATGCAGAAATCACTGTTGACCAAGTAACAACACTCCTAGTTTCCATGCTCTCAAACAATTCTACTGCCTTCTTTACATTGCCCGATTTTGCATACATATGAATAAGTGTATTGTTAAGAGACACAGTTCTACGTAACCTGTGTTTTATAATATAACTATGGATCCATTCACCCAACTCATGCTCACCCAAGTGGGCACAAGCTGAAAGTGCAGCTAACATGGTTACTTCATCAGGCTTAGCACTAACCTCCACACTCATCATTTTCCTGAACACACCTATAGCCTGAGAAAACTGATTCCCCTGAGCGTAGCCCGCAATGATGGTAGTCCAAGAAACCACATTCTTCTCCAGCATATTATCAAACAGGTACTTGGCAGTGTCCATATCATGAGCCTTAACATAACCCACTATCATGGCATTCCACAAGCCCACATCTTTGTTACGCATTTCATCAAACACCTTACGTGCATCAGAAATGCACCCAAAAGAAGAATACATCCGTACAAGGGACGTTGCTACATGTACATCATTGTTCAATCCAGTTAAAATAGCTTCACAATGAATTTGCCTAGAGGTGATCAGACAAGTTACAGCATTCAGCACAAAAGGGATAGAGTAAGTATCATGATATAAGCCAATGGCTCGAGCTTGTTTATAAAGGCAAATTGCATCCTTATATAAATGTTGTTGTCTAGAGAAAATACTGATCAAAGTATTGTAAAGATATATGTTTGGATTTGGGTTTGAAGTGAAAATTGAATATGCATAGCTGACAAAGCCAAGGGCGGAACATGTGTGAAAGAATTGGCTGAGAATGAAGGTGTCTTCATCTAAAGCACGATGTACCATGAAGCCATGAGTTTGATAAATGTGATTTTCGTTGGAACATTTATTAAGCAAAGGTAAAAATGTGTCTTGTAGTTGAAGACTGGATTTGTGGTAGTTGTAATGGGGGTGATTGGAGTTGGGTTTTAGTAGAATTTGAACAAGTTTAGAGGATCGCCTAGAAAATGGCCGCAACATTTGCTTCTTGGAAAAAGTGTGTCCTCAAGAATTATATTGTCAAAGAAGGTCAATAATGTCGCCCATAATAGGTGTGATATTTGTAGAAAGAACTTATACTCCTCGTTTTTAAGGAATTTTTGACAAGTCATTGAAATCAATTCACCAAAATAATATGTTTTTTAATTTATTATTTCAAAACTAGTATAAACGTGTTTTACACTAACGTTTTATGCTTTACTTTATACAAAAAAATTCAATGACAAAAAGGCAAAAAAACTGACGGAATAAACAAGCATCAAACGTTATTGTCAATAACGTTTTACAGTTCGTTACCCTAAAGCACGTTTACAGCTCAAATGTTATTTACAACAACGTTTTATTCTCCCTCCATTTCACAAAGAATGATCTAGTTTAACTTGGCACGGAGTTTAAGAAAATAAAGAAGACTTTTGAATCTTGTGGTCTTAAATTAAAGTTATGTCAAATGTACAAAATTGTTTTTTAATCTTGTGGTCTTAAACATATCACGTGGAAAGTTGAAATTAAAATGTTACCAAAAAATGAAAGAGGTCATTCTTTTTTAAACAGACTAAAAAGGAAAGGAGATCATTCTTTTTTAAACGGATGGAGTATCTGTTATCTCCCTTGTCTTCCTCATCTTCCTAGTCACTCATAGCTCCACCTTTTTCAAATACTACGTTCCTCCATATCCATTTAAAACCTTAAACCCCTTGAATCCTAAACTTCAATTTCTAAGAGTTCCATTTTTTCATTCATGGCATCAATCAATTTCAACTCATTCAGTAATAATTGATTCAACAAGTCTTCAACACCATTTTAACGGATCCGAATTTTGAGAAAAAGGACTAAGGAAGAGATTGGGGAGAATGAGAACTTTTTTGCTGAGTTTGAGAAAAGCCCAGTGGTTTAGTTCTTGCTCTAAGCTGAATAGATTGCTGATAAAATCAATGACTTTGAGCTTCAAGAGAAAGCTCAATGGTTCAGTTTTATAATTAACTCTAAAACGTGCTTAGGGTAACGAATTTTATGTTTGTTTACTTCGTCAGCATTTTGTCTTTTTCCATTAATTTTTTTTGAATAAAATAAAGCATAAAACGTTACTGTGAAACACGTTTATACTAATTTTGTAAAAAAAATTAAAAAACGTACTATTTTAGTAAATTAATTTAAATAATAGCTTAGTTTGGTCAAAATTGTCATCGTTTCCTTTTTAGAATCAAACCATATCAACTTTGACTAACATTTTAAGATGTATTTTTTTATCATATTGATGTGAAAAAAATTGCAACTTTTTGTACCTTTCATATAGTTTTTTAAACATCTAATTTTTTATTTTAAAATTTCAAATTATTATAATCTAATTTAGCTTTAAAAGTTAGTCAGATTGACTCTCAAAAAGCGCAACATGATAACTAAAACAGAACAGAGGGAGTACATTTTAAGCGGAGAAAAACCTAAAATAAAATCCCTTCAACTATTTGAATTGGTATAAAACTATTTGTCATTCACCTTTCGGCCCCCAAATACCTCAACCTCAACATTTTTGCTCTTTGGCTCATATTTGCCCTTATTCTTAATAGCTTTCTAAAAGTAAAATCATTAAATGTTTAGTTATTATGTTTCTCAATCTAATTGGTCCAAATTTAAATCCTTCTCAAATAAATAATAAAAACCACATATAATTCACATTTTGATTTGATACCCTTAAAATTTCATCTGTCACATAAATTAGGACAAAGGGAGTAACATATATCGTGTCAAAATTATGTAAAAGGTATTATAAATCACAACAATTAACAACTTAAAGTATCTATAAAAAGAACATAAACAAAATTTTGAACTCTCGAAATTCCATCTCGTCTATAAATTGGAACAAAAGGGATAACATATATTATGTGAAAGTTCATTAAGAATACTATAAATCACAATTACTAACAACTTAAAATATCTAAAAAGTTGACTCCAAATTTCATCTTGTTCGCAACAAATTTTCATAAGCACTAAAAATTAACTGCAAGCAAAATAAATAAAAGAAAAATGTGATTTTTATTAATGAATCTTGTGAGTACAATTCTGTTGTTCTCTTGATTCTTCTCTCCTAATTTCTCCGTGATTTGAGGGATGTCACTAGCGTATTTCTCAAACGTAGGATGATGTAGACCTCTTTGAGATATGTTTGATCTCCGAAAATATCGGAAAGCAATTCTTTGTTTCAAGTCGATCTCCAGGAAGAACTCCGCCGACCACTCATTTGAAGAGCTAGTATTTGATCTCCGGAAACGTCGGGAAACAATTCGTCGTTTCAAGTCGATATCCGGGAAGAACTTTGTTGACCACTCCTTCAAAGAGCTATGTAGATGATGTCATAGCTTTCTCCAACGCTTGCTCTAATGCTTGTTGAAGTCTATTGTAGAATTCCCTTCAAAATGTCATGTCCATCCTGTATTTATAGTTGTAGGGGGTGGACAAGGTTGCTTATAATTGGCAAAAGGATGTCATTTTGACACTTGGTGGATTGTAGTTGGTTCTTGCATTTGACTGGGACTACCACCTCATTTGGACACGTGGCGTCACCTTGTTGTCTTGGATGCGTAGTCACTCTGACACGTGGCATGGGTTTGGGCTTCAAGGTGAAATGGACCTTGGACTTGAATTTATTAAAAATGGACTTATATATTTGTAAAGCCCAAATTAATAATCCGAATTTCGTATGAATTTAATCCAATAAAATTTGTGTGTCTATAGATGCCCCCTACTTCAAGCCTTGTTGAAGTGTAGGTTTGCCGGCATTTGATTGCGAGACTTGGAGTATTATGAATCTCTTAAGACATTTGCTTGACTCGATTTCTTGCAATGAAACAAGTTGTATTGTAAGATCATGTGCAACTCCATTTTGATGTGCTCCTAAGAACTTTTATTATTTCAATCCACCCGAGGGACGATATGGAGGACTCCCGAGAGAGGGACAAACAAATCAATGTGACAAAGTTATATGAATTTTAAGTTCAAATAAACTTTCACCATAGACTTGAATACAAATTTAGACACCAACACTTAGAGTGCCACACAAGTCCCCAAAGTTGAATTTTAAATAAAATAAGAACATAACTTGATTTGCTTCTTTTTTGCAAACCTTCAACATGGAAACAATTGGTAATTTAATAATCACACCAAGTTTTCTTTCCTTTTGCTTGATTTTGTAAGAATCATTCTGAAAATCTTAAGACTTATTGCTTTCCTTTTGAGTGCTAGCAACTTCCATTTAGATGAGAAAGAATTGATTTGATTTGTTTCTTCCTATTTTACCACAACATTCCTTGTGCGAAGAATGAGAATTGTTCATAGGAACCTCTATATAGACATCTTTCATGTACAAAGAATACATCAAAGAATCATTGGAATAATCCTTTTGAATTAATAGTAAAATATTTTTGAAGTAGAACTCCAAATTTGGTGTGTTCTTTCAATATTTCATGCAGTCCCACCAAAATGTTATTCTCTTAGTGTAGGAGTGTCCAAATGATGAGCATCTTATTCTGAAGAAACTAGACTTGTATAACTACGACATATCCAAAAATCAACATTAGACACTTTTTGTATTGACGAGAATCGATTTTCGAAGTTGGTCTACAAATCTGGCAGTTCTTCTTGCAGTTATGTGAAATCTCACCAAAATATTATTTCCTTGGTGTAGAAGCATTTAAACTACGAGCGGCTTGATTCTGGAGAAACTAGACTTTTAGTACTACGACATATTCAAAAATCAATATTAAAAACCTTTTGTATTGACGGGAATTGATTTTTGAAGTTGGTCCCCAAATCTGGAAGTTCTACTCACAGTTATGGCTAATTTGAAGCAATATCCACAATGAAGCATGCATTGTGTTATTTGGAACTACGACATAATGTTGATTTGAACCTTCATGTTATTGAGGCCGACCAAGCTCTAAATCTTGTAGAATCGATAAGCTTAGGCAGTTATTACCATGTGCTTCACCACTTTTTTTTCTTTTTTTGCAGGTTCACAAAGGAGCACCAACGATTTCGATATCTTATCAAGAAGATGTAAATACCGTCCGTAATTGGAAAGAAACACGTGATGTACCTACACTTCTGATCGTAGCTTTCGCATATAACAATTTAGTGTGGCATCTACCTTTTCAATCGAGGATTTGGCAAACAATCATTTGGTACTTCACCTTAAACCCTCATTGCGGAGTTGGTTGAGACAATCGGCTGCTTTAGCTTTCATTGGAGACTTGGCGAGAGACCACTTGGAGAATCCACCTTTCTTGCGACGTTGGCGGAATCAACTTGTCACTTCGAAGTCAGCTCACAATTTTATCTTGCTTGACTCTTCAACTTCGCGCGTCTGTAGTAGAAAATTCATAACTCAAAGTAGGAGTGTTGAAATCACGACTTTCTTATTTTGTTGGAAAGACGACTCAAAGAACTACAGTATTTGTAAAAATCGCAGTCAAAGACTTTATGGATTGATACATATATCACTTCGAAGTCAGCTCACAATTCTGTCTTACTCGGATCTTCAGCTTTGCGCATCTGTAATAGAAAATTCATAACACAAAGTAGGAGTACCTAAATCATGAGTTTCTTTTTGCATTAGAAAGAGGACTCAAATAACTACAATATGCGTAAAAACCATGGTCAAAGAGTTTACGGATTGGTACAGATGCTGCTTCGAAGTCAGCTCACAATTCCGTCTTTCTCGGTTCTTCAGCTTCACGCGTGTTTGGTAGAAAATTCATAACTCGAAGTACGAGTATTGAAATCATGATTTTATTTTTCCGTTGGAAAGACAGCTAAAATATCTACAACATGTGTAAAAATCACGGCCAAAAGCTTTATGGATTTTTACAGACATCGCTTCAAAGTCAGTCCACAATTATGCCTTTCTCAGTTCTTTAGTTTTGCGCTCCTGGGGCAAAAAAATCATAACTCGAAATAGGAGTTCCTGAATCATGGGCTTTTCCTTTTGTTGCGGAGAGGGATTCAAGAACTACAATATATGTAAAAATCATGGTCAAAACCTTTACATATTTTCACAAATATGCCTTTGAAGTCGGCTCAAATTAATTTCGAAATCTGATGGTCTATGTTGCAGCTTTGAGCGGCCGTGGTAGAAACTTCATAACTTGGCGTAGGAGCCTCTAAATCATGAGTCGTTTTTTCATTGCAAAGTGAACTTCAAGAACTGCAATATGTGTACAAATTATGATCAAAACCTTCACGAATTTTCTCAAATATGCCTTTGAAGTCTGCTCAGATCAACTCCAAAATATGATGGTCTTTTTTCAGCTTTAAGCGGTCGTGGTAGAAAATTCATAACTTAGAGTAGAAGCCTTTGAACCATGATCCGATTTTTTCATTGCGAAGTGAACTCCAAGAACTAAAATATATGTAAAAATCATGGTAAAAAATTTTGTGGATTTTTACAAATACGTCTTTGAAGTCAGCTAAGACTCTGCCTTGCTTAACTCTTCTCCTTTGCTCATACTTTGAACCATGATCCGATTTTTTCATTGCGAAGTGAACTCCAAGAACTAAAATATATGTAAAAATCATGGTCAAAAATTTTGTGGATTTTTACAAATACGTCTTTGAAGTCAGCTAAGACTCTGCCTTGCTTAACTCTTCTCCTTTGCTCATCTGTGGCACATTTGAACTTAGTGCTAGCTCTTTAATCATCACACAATGCCACAAAACTTTTTTTTTTACTCATGTGACTGAGCTTAGAGTGATTACTCCAAGCGCCTATGTACCTTGGTGAAGAGGATCAAGTCATATTGTAGTTCAAGATGATGAGTTTTTTTTATTTTTTGGATCGTACACAACTTATACTCTTGCAGGCCAGAAGTAACATGCAGTTTATGATCATACCTTAAGGAACGTTGTAAATTGCAGCTTAGGCTTATGCATCGAGGAGCATTTCAACTTGTAGTTTAGGCTCGTACGTTAAGGAGCATTTCAACTTGTCGTTTAGGCTCGTACTTCAAGGAGCATTTCAACTTGTAGTTTAGGCTCGTACGTCAAGGAGCGATTCAACTTGTAGTTTAGGCTCATACATTGAGAAGCGCTATAACTTGCAGTTTAAGCTCGTGCATCGAGGAGCATTTTAACTTGCAGTTTAAGCTTGTGCGTCGAGGAGCATTTCAACTTGGAGTTTAGGCTCGTACCTTGAGGAGAATTTCAACTTACAGTTAAGACTCATGCGTCGAGGAACGATGTAACTTGCAGTTTAGGCTCGTGCGTCAAAGAGCGTTTTAACTTGCAGTTTAGGCTCATACGTCAAAGAGCGTTTTAGGGAAAAATTCCATCAATGTAACTGTCCTTCTAACCCTTTGTGATGAAGCATTCATGTATTTCGATTTGGTGTTAGATTTTATACTTTTGCATTGTTGAACCTAATTTGTACTTGATCTTATGTCGACATTTGAAAGTTAGAGTTTAGAAGTCCCTTGATGCTTTTGCTTTTTGCTAGCGATCAAAGTCCAAGTGTCACCATTTTGTTCATTGGAGAAGTCATCTACCTTGGATGTGTTTGTTTTTTTCTTCAAGGCAGAAACTTCAACTGGTTCGAAGCTCCCAAATTGTAGCACGATGATTCCTTCTTCGATGTTCGGTGATGCCACAGGGAGTAGAACTTCTGAAATGGATTATTTTTTATGATCAAGTTTGACACTAGCATGGTTTGTCTCAGTTATCTCACCATATCGTCAATGATGATCTTTCCCTCTCGTACCAATATCATGATCTTTTCCTTCAGGATGAAGCATTTTTTGGTGTGATGGCCGATGATGCGGTGAAATTTACAATACATGGGATCATCAACTTTGTTGGAATCTTTGGGTTGCTTTGACTCTAGGAGTGCAATGACTTTCTTGGTTAGCAGCTCATCAAGAATCGCAGGAATGTCAGAGTCTAGAAAGGGATACTCCTACGCTTGTAACTCCTTCACGGTAGACTGATTTTTCACTTCTTGCGTTTGTTCATGCGTTGCATTCTCTTTCAACTTTTGTCTTTTGGAGGCCTCCGTAGAAGTCGTGGTTACCGCCATAGATTCCTTAATTGTGTATTCTAACGACTCGTTGAATTTTGTATCTTCTTTTCTTGGATAAAAGACAAGTGATGTCTTTCCATGACTTGCATTGCTCAACTCCATGTCATGAGCGTGTGTAGATAATTCTACAAAAGTTTGGGGCTTAATTCCTTGAAGAATATATACAAGGACCAATGCATTCCTTGTATACAAATTTCAATTGTAGAGATTTCAAAAAGTTGATCCTTGCAATCTAAGCTCAACATTCGCCAACGATTGATGTAGTTCACTATGGGTTCATCCTTACTTTATTTTATGTTTGTTAATTCCATCATGCTCACTGTACGATGGGTACTGTAGAAATGATTGAGAAATTGATTTTCCAGTTGCTCCCAACAATCAATTGATTCAGGCTCCAAGTCCGTATACCAATCAAAGACATTTTTTTAAAGAACGAATCACCATGTGTACCAACACTGCTACAATCTCGACGAAATGCGCAATATGTTGACTTGGATTCCCCTCCCATCAAATTATTTCAATTTTGGTGGTTGATATCTAATTAGCATCGGTAAACCCTCAATTCGCTTAGAATACGACTTTGGATATCCTAAGGAACTTTGTGGTGGGCCACCATATTGAGAAGCAATGGTGTTTGTGATCATATCTTGTAGTTGTTGAACTGTTAAAAGCATATTGCTTTGCGCATTGAGACTCAACAAGCTTGGTGGGAACATAACTTTTCTTGCATTTGTATAAATCTCCAGATTCAGCGAATGGAGCAAGAGCAGGTTTATTAGTTGGAAGTCATGTCCCCGGCTAGTGGAGAAATGGAACTATCCTTGCGACTTCTTCCATAGATTCATTCCCTCCTTAAGGGAAATTCTCATTCGAGTATTTGAGAGGATTCTCATCCGGCTCTTAATCAGCGAAAGAAGGAGTACAAGAGGTCTCACCCGGCGGACCAGTAAACACTTTACCTATGCGACAGTAAAATGAGCATTATACTGAGTCATTGGAAATCGAAGTAAGGGAATTGGAGACTTCCCCAATCGGAGAGAAGATGAGTGACCTATAGATTGTGACGTGACTCTTCAGAGTTGGAGAGGTCTAACTTGCTCATAAGTTGGGCGATTTGGAGATATTTTTTATCATCAATAGACTTCTTCAAGGTTTCAATGGTTTGTTCCATCATTGAAAACTTCTCGTCTAGTCAGTTGCATCAACCATCAAGGCATTGACCTTTGTTGAAATTGAAGAATCTATTGAATTATTAGATTCACCAAAGTTAAAGCTAGGTTGAGAAAGTTCATTAGAAAGCATGGATGCAATGTTGCCCCCAGAGATTGCAATTACAAGTGTCATTTGAGACTTGCTCTTTCTTGACATCTCCAAAGAGGTGAAGTATTCAGATCCATCCAAGCCACTAGTCTTGACCTCGCGTCGAGTGATTGGACCAGCATCACTAAAATCAATAAATGTGGCAATAATACAGTCCTTGTATGAAACATCATTGATATTCTTGAAGGTCATTGCAAAGTTGAACTTGTTATTTTTTTATTTGTAGGAGGAAGAGATGAAGAGCAGAATAAGTCCCATTGGGCGTGCTAAATTTGTTCGCAACAAATTTCCGTAAGTGCTGAAAATTAACTGCAAGCAATATAAGTAAAAGAAAAATGTGATTTTTATTGATGAATCTTGTGAGTACAATTGTGTTGTTCTCTTGATTCTTCTCTCCTAATTTCTTCGTGATTTTAGGGCTGTCAGTAGCGTATTTCTCAAACGTAGGATGATGTAGACCTCCTTAAGATGTGTTTGATCTCCAAAAACATCGGAAAACAATTAGTCATTTCAACTCAATCTCCGGGAAGAATTCTATTGAACACTCATTTGAAGAGCTAGTGTTTGATCTCCAGAAACGTCGAGAAGCAATTCGTCATTTCAAGTCGATCTCCAGAAAGAACTTTGTTGACCACTCTTTCGAAAGCTATGTAGATGATGTTCTAGCTTTCTCCAACGCTTGCTCCAATGCTTGTTGAAGTCTTTTGTAGAATTCCCGTCAGAATGTCATGTTCATCCCGTATTTATAGTTGTAGGGGGTGGACAAGGTTGCTTATGACTGGCCAAAGAATGTGATTTTGACACTTGGCGGATATGATTGGTTCTTGTATTTGACTGGGACTACCACCTCATTTGGACATGTGGTGTCATCTTGTTGTCTTGGATGCCTAGTCACTTTGACACGTGACATGGGTTTGGGCTTCAATGTGAAATGGACCTTGGACTTGAATTTATTAAAATGAACTTATTTATTTGTAAAGCCAAATTAATTATTCAACCCAAATAAACATGGATTTAATTCAAATTTCGTATAAATTAAATCCAATAAAATTTGTATGTCTACACATTTGTGTCACATAAATTAGAACAAAAGAAGTAATTTATATTGAGGTGGTGCTGACACATGCTCCATATTATAAGAGGGAGTTTCAAGTGTCAATATGTCTGCTTTGGCACTTCAAGGAAAGTTTGGTAATTTTTATGTGACTTTTTCATTTTTATTTATTTATATATTTATTTTATTTTATTAGTCTTTTATATATTTGAAGATTACATAAAAGATACTATAAATCACGATAATTAATAATTTACAATATTTAAAAGACATATAAAAAAATCAATTGATTTTTGAAATTCTATCGGTGCCACATAAGATGAGACAGATGAAGTATATTTGAATATGACGTAAAAAGTACTATAAATCTCAATAATTATCAGCTCGAAATATTTTAAAAACATATAAAAAAAAGTGATTGACTCTTGAAATCCTACAATTCATGTTTAATTTTGTAAATTTCAAGTTCATAAATATACTACTCTATAATTCAAGTGTTCTAAAGTTCAATCTTATAATTAAGTTGATAAATCCTGCAATTTAAGTTTTCTAAAGTTCAATAAATCCTACAATTTAAGTTTTCTATAGTTCAAAAACTAAGATACAAATCATATAATTCATGTTTTCTAAAGTTCAAGTTTATAAGTTGAAAAATCTTACAATTCAAAATTTTTAAAGTAGCTTAGTTCATAAAGAATACAATCCATCAAGATTTCTAAAGTTCACAAACTAAGTTAAAAATCATACAATTCATTTTTTTTTAAAGTTCAAGTTCAAAAATCCTATATATAATTTAAAGTATTCTAAATTAGTTCAAGTTCATGACATTCAAGTTCTAACTTCTAATTAGTTTTAAAGTTAAAAAATCATACAATCCTATAATTTTTCTAATTTCAAGTTTAAAAATCTCAAGAAAGTATATTTTTAAACTTGCAAGTTCATGACATTCAAGTTCTAAGTTCTAATTAGTTCTATAGTTCAAAATTCATAAAAACCAATACTTTTTCTATAAGTTCAAGTTAAAAAGTCCTAAAATTTAAGTATTCTAAAGTTCAAGTATGATATTGAAGTTCTAACTTCTAATTAGTTTTAAAGTTCAAAAATCATACAAACTAATTATTTTTCTAAGTTCAAGTTCAAAAATCCTAAAATTTGAGTATTCCAAATTTAAGTTCAAGTTCATGACATTGAACTTCTAACTTCTAAGTTATAATCAGTTCTTAAGTTCGACAATCATAAGATCCTATAATTTTTCTAAGTTGAAGTTCAAAAATTCCAAAATTCAAGTATTCTAAAAGTTAAAGTTCATGACATTCAAGTTCTAACTTCTAATTAGTTCTAAATTTCTCAAATTCAAAAATCATACACAAACTAATTTTTTTCCCAAGTTCAAATTCAAACATCCTAAAATTCTAGTATTCTAAAGTTCATGACTTCAAGTTCTAAGTTCTAACTTCTAATTAGTTCTAAAATTCTAAAGTTCAAAAGTACTTCAATTCAAGCTAAAAAATTCTTAATTCACAATCTAATTTAAAAAAATCTCAATACAAATCAAAACCCTAAAATCAAAATTATAAGTTCATAAACTAATCCACAATCAAATTTACAAACTAACAATGTTATTAACACAAATTGGACAAAATAAATACAATAAACTAACATAGAAATAAAAAATTATTCAAATAAAAAAAATTAATCATAAAATTCAAAATCTTAACCATAATAATTAGTTGAGAGAATAGGAGTTTGGAGGGAGGAGGTCGGTAGCGCGCTAGAGGTGGGCTATTGGTGGCGAGGTGAACGGATGTGAGAGAGTCGACAATGGTGGTGGGGAGAGGTGGAGAGAGTTAGAGAGAAGAAGAGAGGAGAAAAAAGAAAAATGGGTGTCTGCCCGTGTAATATGAATAGAGGCATGTCGGACAACGTCGCTGTTGTCCGTTATTTTATTAAAATGTTTGACCAATATTTTGACCAAAAGCGACGGACAAAGCGATGTTGTTCGTGGTTTCTTTTTTTTAAAATAATAATAATTAAATATTAATTATAAACGACAGACGGTGTCATTATAATATAATAAATTCATTATATTTTTAATTAAAAACAACGGACAATGACTTAACTGATAATAAATAAATAAAAAATAATTTTATATATATATATATATATATATATATATATTTGGCGCAAAATTCACCAACATAATGACGGACAAAAAGTTACTGTTCACATTTTTACTATCTTTTTTTTTATAGAAATCAAAACGATGAACATCATCACAAATTGGGTCGCTTTTTAAGAGATGACGTGTCACATCCTTAGTCTTTTACTAAGCACATGTGCGGCACTTGGCAACTTGCTCACGTTCTTGCACCACTTGCTCATGATTTTGTTATGCCAAGTGAGCTTTAGATTCTAGGAATCGCTAAGAGAATGAAAGAAAGAACACAAGAGGATTGTTAGGAAGAATTGTGCAGAGAATTCTGATTGATTTTTGCTTGATGAATTTACAAATGAATGTCCCTCTATTTATACTATTAACTTTGGGGCTAAAGTGTAAATAATAATTATTACATAAGTCCCTCATATTAAGTAGTCATTTTTCTAGAACTCTCTACATGCCTAGAATTTTCGAAGGACCTTCCATGTAAATTCTATATTCTAGGTTCTACCATGGGAAATTCTCATATTTCTCTAGAATATTCCACTTAAGGACTAGCCTTCTTCCCATGTAAGCCCTCCACATGGGAAACTTTGTGTCATGTGAAATTTACGTGGCACTTATGTGGCGTGATGGCACGGCAGACCGTCACACTCTCCCCCACCCGGTGTTGCAACGACCACAGCGCATTGCTTCTGCTTAAACTCTCAAATCTTATCTTTGAATAGCCCAAGTCCTCATATTGTTCCCGTTTAACTTCTTCCGATGATTTTCCCTTCCAAGTGGAACACAATAATGACTTTCTGTCTCTTCCTTCATCAAACTTGTAATGGTTTCCAAGAACATCAGCCCCACTCTCTTGAGCCCCTTCACAAGTTGTATAGCCAAAAGTTGTGCTTGATTATGTTTATGTGGTATAGTTCTTATAGGCACCAAGCAAGATCCTTCTCGTTCCATGACCCAGAGACAATGGAGGTCGGGGTTGATCAATGTAAGACACTATGTGAAGAACACTTGTCCTAGAACAATATAAAAATATCCATCTTTGTAATGGTAAAGTTTGTCGTACCTTTCCAGTAGCCTAATTTCACACCAACGCTACTAGCAACACCAGGAACATTTTGAGAATCGACATTCATGGTCTTGACGTGAGAGTTAGTTGGAGCATGCTTCAACTCTAGTCTCTTCGTTGTAGTCTCGGTCATAAGATTATGAGTTGCTCAGTGTCAACCAATGCACGGGCAGGTTTATTGTTGATGATAAGGTCCACGTACTGATTTCTATTCTTGTTTACTTGGTTAGTTGACCTTGTGATGGCTCTACATAGTCTAGTCACTCCTAATTGAGTTGTGACCAAACTCTCTCGTTGCACTTGCTCCTTCTTTCCACGCACCATAGCGCTAAGACTCTTTAAGTCAGGACAATCCTTGAAGTTATGTGGCCCTCTGCATATGTAGAATCCCTTCCTCTCGGATTGTGCTTTCTTTTTTATGTAGCTCTGACGATCAATTGACTTATTATTATCGAACTTGGGGGTATCTTTAGTCTTGTGGTGTTGTTGATGTACTTCATTGCTTTTACCACAGACCACCCTTAGCAGTGTCATCCTTTGACTTATTGCCTCTATCTTTTATCATACTTCTCATTATTGAAATCCATCAAAGACTCAGCTTCCGCTATGGCTTTGTCTACATCAGTGACTCATCGGCATTGCAATTCCTACTTAGCCCAATTCTGCAACCTGTCCATAATGTGGAACAACAAATCATCGTTGCTGAGGTTGGGAATTAGAAGTGTAAGGGTTGTGAACTCCTTCATGCAGTCCTGAATGCTCTGCGTGTGCTTCAACTCCCTAAGTTTTCTTCTTGCCTTGTACACAACATAATTTGGTAAGAAATGACGTTTGAACTCACCCTTAAATTAATCCCATGTGCTAATAGTGCACAGACCTCTTCAACATAAGCAGATTTACGTCTCCACCATAGCATGACTGTTTCTGAAAAGTACAACACTCCATTATTGATCGTGCGATTATCGTCCCTTACATTTCCATGTTGAAAATAGTTCTCCAAGTGCCAAAGACAGTTCTCTACTTCTTATGCATCAAGAACCCCTTTGAACAATGGTGGCTTGTGTTGACACCCAATTTTGCCCCTCCTTTCTTTCAATTCATTTTTTTCGAGCTTCTAAATTAATAATGTATAAAATTATCTTTTTTCACAATTATCTTTACTACAACGACTATTTGTCATTACTTTTATTATCGTCGTTGTTATATTTCTATAATTACTACTAAAATTGTATGTTTATTATTAAAATTATATTATCAATTTTTACACCTCTTTTACTTAAAAAATGAATTTGTCGTCATTTTATTTCAAGTTTCATATTTATTAAATTAATAATAAATTCATATTCTTGTATCTATATTTTATATAAGTGTAAAGTCGTAATGTTAATATTTTTGTCTTACTATAAATTGTATTAATTATTAAGTTAGAAGCCCAAATAAATATGAGGAAGAAAGTTTTCTAGTTCAATTGGCCCAATCCTTTGTATTTGTTGGTCTTGCAATTCAACCAATATGGCCCAAGAAAGAAGTCCAATCTACAGCCCATCCACATCACTCATTCCTCCACATCAGCGCCACGCAAGCGTCCATCTCAGCGCCACGTAAGGAGCCAACGGTCAAAACACATGCCTAGCACACGCCTCCCATACTCTTCTCACATATCTTCCATGGCCAACAGACGCCTTCCACGTGTCACTCTTCTATTGGTTGGTCAATCCAAAATCTTAAACCCTAGATCTTAAATATCATGAACTACCTATTCTACCCCCACTTAATCTACCCAAGACCTAAATACCCTTAAAGTCCCTAATGTCTTTCTCCTTCTTCCTATCTTTGGAAAGATTTCTCTTACGTTACCCCCAAAAAGAGAACACAGCCGCAACCTCTCTTATTCTCTGCCATTTTCAGGAAAGCAACAAGCTTTCACCAACTATGGCCAGAGGCTTTTCGTTCCATTTCTGTGATTTGTGCTTCTCAATCACGTAAACGATGCTACGTCCAACTGCTCCCAACGTCCGAGTTTGAATGGTCATTTTGACCAAATTCAAATCTGAGATTTCACAATCCCGCCCAAAATTGAACCCAAGCCCTAAGGTTCGTCCTATAAATACAAGTGATGTAGTTTGTTTTAAGGGAGAGTTTTCAGCCGCCTCTCATCTCCTAAAGGAACTCAACTATTTCACCCCCCATGTTTGTGTCTTCCCCTTTCTGCTTTTGGTGTTAAGTTGTTGTCTGTTTACTCACATCCGCCATTAAAGATCTTTAGAGATAACGAGTAGATCCGAGGCTCGAATACGCCCAGTTCGCTACCCCGAAATAGGTCAGTGACATCTAATTTCCTTTTTTATTTCCATGAGATATTGACGAATTTGTGTTTTAATGTGTTATGGACTTACTGTTAGTTTCATTTCAGTACTTTTGTGTTTTGGCATCATGATGAATGAATGTAACTTAGTTAATTATTGATTTTAATATTCACTGTTTGTTCATTGCTTTTGTTAAAATCAGATGTTAAAGTATTTTGAAGATTGTTTTATTTTTTTTAGAAATCATTTTTCCAAGACTCATTTTTAGGTAGTAAACTCTTTGGAAACTATGCTTTGCTTGAAGTTTGACAAATGAGTAAAATACTTATCAGCATACTTAAGTGATGTTAACCGAATATATATCCCTCTGTTTTGAGATAATGTTAAGCGTATAAAAATATGTATTGCTTCGTTTATGTTTGTCGGAATATAGCCTTTTACTAGATTAAGACACAAATGAAATGTCCTAAACTTTGTATTTCGATATCCAACTTGTAATGTGTTCCTCTTTTCCTCTGTTTTCTTTGTCATCATGATGAAAATGTTGTCTCTGCTCATTTTTAGCTATACTAACGGTGATGTTTAAAATGTATTTGGGCTTGGCTCAAATCTTTTAGATATCCAAAGTCGTGTTTATTTTACATTTACATTTTAGCCGTCATATAATGGTTTTGTGATAAAATCTTCTGTTCTTATAAATTAATGGCATTTGGTATCCCTATCTGGCAAGAGATTTTATGTTATGATGCTTCTATTTGTTCCCTCTGTTGAATGGAAAACATACTGTCAATAGCTTGTGAATCTTTAAACTTCTTTCCTATTATTTTTAGCAAATATGTGTACATAAGCTTCCTTCAATTTTTCTAAATAAATGGCATGTAAATCTCTGAATATGTTATTTTAAAAAATGTGAGTTTTTAAGTTTCTTTCCTATTCTGTCAACATATATAGTATATGTGTTTAAGTCTTTCTTATAAGTTTTAAATAAATGGCTTATTTTAATTATCTTCATACCTTAAAATGTAACTTCGTTATAGATTAAGTTGGATAAACTTGAGAATTAGTTTTATCCTGTAGGCTAGTTACTTTGAGTTCTGTTAATAAGTCGGCTTATCCTATGCTTGCATATTTTCCATTCCGGATAGTATCTTGGTTGTACGACTTTACTTAGCTTCATATTTGGTTTATTCGATATAGTCCTTACTCTCTTTATTCTTTCTTTATTTGCATGAACACTTCCGGAGCTATTTGGAGTCTCAATAAAAGACTCTAACCATGCAAGAGGACTCATTTAAGGACTCTCACAAAAATAGAGTCTCATGGACTCGACACCCTCATATCCGCACATGGAGTCTTCACTACATCTTTTACTATTCCGAATAGCAAGCAAAACAAGTGAAACTCACTTGGGGTCTCCTATGTCTACTTTTATTTTTGCATTAACTTGTTTATTTATTTTTCTTTATATGATAAACTTACTTATGTGACTTGAATATATTTTTTTTAGCTAACATAATATAGATGTTTAGGTACCTTTTAGTTAGAAACAAACCTTTATAGTTATTTTAGCTTTTTTATAAACTTCATTTGGCAAATTCTTTTTAAAACACTTCTTTTTGCACAATTTTAAACCACTAAATTTATTAAATTTTATTCAAATTTGGCAGGGACCTAAAAAATAAATAAATTGTTTTGTTCTAATTATTTTTCTAAAAATGTTTCAAGAGGAAACATTTTATGAATCCAAGAGTAAAGGTCATTTTTTCTTTACTAATTTCTTTTAGTCATGATTACGATCAACAACAAAAACTGATTTTAGACAAATTAATTTTCTTAAATCTTCACCATTTTCAGATAAAACAAAAGAATTTTTAAATGTTAAAATGTTTTTCAAATTACTTTTCAAAATTTTAGCACTCATATTAATCCTCAAAATTAATTAACCTATGTTTGGCCGGTTAACTGTTTTTAATAGATCTTAAATGATGTTTAACCCCTTCTTTTTAGGATAAATTAGAATCCTTACTTAGAATGTCATATTTAGTAGACCTTAAAATGAAGTTAACTTTAAACAATAGCTTAATCGTTTTAGGTGCCCTAATTAATTAGATGGCGACTTTTTAAGTTAGTTAATAATTTGAAAATCACTAATATGTTGTACACGTTTTGACCTCGAGTTAAAATGAGGTATAACAACTTGGGAGCCTTAATCTTTGCCTCCCTCCTCACGATAATATTTCTGGTGGTCTTAGTCACGCCAACGTTGACATGCTCTTCGAGTGCCTTAATCTTTTGTAACACCCCAAAAAAAAAATTGAATTAAGACTTGAACCATCCTTCATTGTGAGTAGGAATTTATGGAGGAATTTAAAATTTTTTTAAGTATTAAGATCACTAGATGTAGCACCTTGAGTTCCAAAAAAAATTAAAGAGTTCATTCCAGTCATTCCTAAGTTCTTCTAAATTTTGGGTCAATTTCAAACGACCATAACTTTCAGCACATGATGAGTTAGGAGACCCATAATATATCAAATGAAAGGTCTTGGAATCCTCTTTCCAACGCAACTAAGTTTGCTAATTTTTGAGCTCGTATGAGGGATATATGCCTGTTTGAAGTCAAGCTGTCCAATTAAGGAAAGTTACCCGAATATATGAGGGGTATTTTGATCTTTTTCCTTACTCAATCGGATTTAAGCATTTTTAGTAAGGTTTTAGGAGTTTAAACTGATTGGAATCAGTTTTTAGTTATTCCTAAAATAAGCTTAGGGTTTTTAGAAGAGTTCAAGAGAAGAAAAGAAGAGAAAAGAGGAGAAAAGAAGGAATATTCAAGGTGTTCGTCAAGATTTTTGTGATTCTTCCAGGGATTTCGCCAAGGATTTTATCCTAAGAGGTATGTAAGCTTTCTTAGTGTTAGGTTTATTTGCCCACCCGCCAATCATGAGTTTTCTTTTATGAATTTCATCCATGAGATTGAGTATATTGATAATCCTGTTGAGTTCTTGAAGTTTTGTGCTTCGTTATTGATAATGAAGTTCTTGTTGAGTTCTTGAGGTGAGAGTTGCGAATGAGTGTTGTTCTTGGTGAGTTTTTGGTGTAGAATTTGATGTAATTAGGTTCGGTTTAAAGATCCAGAAGTGTTTGGAGGAAATCATTCGATTTTAGACGAGGTAAGACTGGAAAAATTGAAGAAAACTTCGTCGGATTTGTCTGGAACGTGGCTGGGGCGGCGCGCCCTTGTTGCGCCTGAGGGGCTGGTGCCCTGCGCCTGCAGTGCGCCACACACCAGCCTCAGTCAACTGAGGGCTAGCGCAGTGCGCCACTGCTGCGCTAAGGACGTAAGGTCCTTTCCACCTCCGTTCTTCGTTCCGTATTCGATCTTTCAAAACATGTATTCGCTCTCTTAGTGATTTTTCCTATCCAACCTAAAACCAATCATCAAGAAATCCTATATATCAAGTCACGATCCTTGAATTCATAATTCAAATTCAAGGAAGAGTTAAGAGTAGAGTTCAAGAAAGTCTTTAAGTTAAATTGTGAATCCTTCCAGATCAACTATCGATTTGAGTTCTTTAAAAGGGTTCCTTCAATCCCTATTGATTCTAACACTCTAAACTACTTCTAAACACCTGAAAATCATTCATAACATGAATCATAACCTTGAATTCATAATTCAAATTCAAGGTAGAATTAAGAGTCAAGTCTTGAGAGTCTTTCGAACATTTTGAGAAAGTCCCTTTGGGTTTTCTTGAGGAGTTTTCTAGAATTACTAATAACTTGTTTCAAGACTCAAGTAAGTGAGAATGAGAATGAGGATAATATATTCATGAGTCTACACTATCATCGATATCCTTCATATCATGAATCATTACTCTTGAATTCATAATTCAAATTCAAGAAAGAGTTAAGAGTAGAGTTGAAAAAAGTCTTTGGGTTAAATTGTGAATCCTTTGAGATCAACCATCGATTTGAGCTAAGTTTTGAGGAAGTAAGTATGAGAATGAGAAGATTCGTATACCTGAGTTCCATATTATTATTTAGACGCTTGAGTCGAGTCGTTCATGCCCATATATTCCACATGAACTCCATCAGTTGAGTATCTTTGAGAGGAGTAGTATCTTCAAGTTCTAAATCTTGAGTATTGAGTTCCTAATCATTTTGGGATTATATTCCTAATCATGTGGCTACTACATGTTACCCATGAAGGTCCTTGAGTTGAGTAGTCCATGCCCATAATTCCGCATGAACCCTATGAGTCGAGCAGTCTTGAGATGAAGAGTATCATTGAGTCCTTGAGTTGAGTAGTTCATGCCCATAATTCCGCATGAACTCTCCAAGTCGAGCATTCTTGAGATGAGTAGTATC
Organism: Solanum etuberosum; assembly: GCA_029582245.1. NCBI lineage: Eukaryota > Viridiplantae > Streptophyta > Magnoliopsida > Solanales > Solanaceae > Solanum > Solanum etuberosum. The sequence continues at coordinate 54,880 of JAJONR010001651.1, forward strand.
ATTGACTCCTTGAGTTCTGGAGTTGTTGAGTTCCAAGTATTGAGTTCTATGCATGGTTATTGAAAATCTTGAATTGAGTCGTTCACGTCCATAATTTGGCATGAACCCTATTTTACGAAGTCTTTTTACAAATTGTTTTAAAACTTGTTTTAAAGACTTGATCACCGAGTTGAAGAAAAGTAGAGCTAAATTCATTTTCTTTAAAATGATATATGGGAACTAAGTAATCGCAAGAGTAAATATTTTTTTACATTTAAGATGAGAGGAAATTGAGATTTTCAAAAGAGTTTTGAGCAGTTTTAGTACCATATCTTTTAAGAGAATGATTTTTGAGTTATAATCTCAAAAACACAGTAAAAGTTATATTTTTAAACATATGAGCTAGTTATATTTTGGGAGTAGTATTGAGCACCGATATGGAGGAGAGTTCAGACAACTCACAGCCCATATAAACCATGTAGCCAACGTGGGTAGAAAGGGTCATAAATTTTAGATGATTTCTTATTGCTTTTTAGCTTAGACTAGTGGATCCACTTAGTAGTAGGTTCTATATACCCTGACAAAGTATAGGACAGTTCTGGCAGCGTGGGCTAGACGCTGTATCATCACATAGTTCATAATGATGGTTGTTGGTTAGAGAATCTCCTATAGAGTTATATTGTATTTTTATATACAAACTGAGTCATTATTGTAATTTTCAATACATTGAGTTGCTACCTACTGTTTTAAAAGCTTTTCATATATTGCATCTTTTATTGTTGCTTTATCCAGAGTTGAGTATCTAGAGTTGAGTATCTTATTGTTGAGTTGAGCCTTATTTCTCTAAGTTGAGTGAACCATGTTTCACTTAGTTGATTATCGTGTTATTGAGTTGAGCCCTATTTTCTCTGAGTTGAGTTGAACTATTTTCTTTGAGTTGAGTTGAGTTGAGTTGAGTGAGTTGAGAAGAGGTAAGTATGTTTTCTTTCCATCATTTGAAGCTTATGTTTATGCTTTAGAATTCCCCTTACATGCTCATACATTTCATGTACTGAACCATTTGACCTGCATCGTTTCATGATTCAAATACAAGTATTCAGGATCATCAACATGCGTTTCAGTGAGGTCATGTGATATTCCAGTTAGCTTTGGTGAGCCATCTTATATTCCGGAGGACTTCACCTTTATCTTACAGTTAATAGTTTTGAGATTTCGTGGGTCTTGTCCTGATATCTTTTTGTAATAGTAGAGGCTTCATAGATAGACAAAGTTGAGGAGTTTCTGCATTTACTTTTATTTTGAGTATTGTATAGACTTTTAAAAAGGTTGAGTATGCGAGTTTAATGAATTTAATTCAGTTTTAAGCTTTTATATGCTTGGGTTAGTCTTCTTCTTGTAGTCAGCCAGGATGAGGGTTCGCTTGGGGACCAACAATGGTTCTTGAGTGACGGCCATGTCCAGAGTGTAGGCTCGGGTCGTGACAAACTTGGTATCAGAGCAAAGAGTTCAAGTGTCCTAGGGTGTCTATGAAGCCGTGTCAGTAGGGTCTTATTTATGGTTGTGAGGGCCCCATTTCTATAAACGAGGGACTACAAATATTTAAGAAAAGTTTCCCTTTTTTCATACTCTTAATCGTGCAATAGAGCTATATCACAGAGACTTATTCTAACTCGTGCGTTCTCATATCCATTCGACTACCCCTCACACTAGAGGTTGTTGAAAATCGAAATCAGTTCTTTATCGATGAGTTGCCCTTAGCAAAATCTTGAGGAAGTCATGAGACTCCAGAGGGGTTTGAGAGAAGCCCATGAGTGAGTTAAGTGTTGAGTTTCAAAGGAATGCGCTCATGTTCATATGAATCGTGCGTTCAAGCTAAAAGTGAGATGTACTCTCTTCTCTAAAACCTGTTTCAGCGAGATCCTTATGAGGAAGTATGTTTAGAGCTTGGGTAGGATTTTCACCCGAAAAGGTAGCATGAGTTACAAGATTTTGAGTAGTAGTAGTAGAAGTGCCCAGAGTTAGAGGAAAGCATGCAGAGGTATAGTAATCTAAGGAAGAGAGACAGTGACGGGGCAAATTATGTTATTGCAATCATGCACCTGTCAGTTATAAGTGATGAGTTCAGTTATGAGTCAAATAAGGAATAATAATATTGTAGAGAGTTCTCGATAGAAGGAAGAGGAATATTTACTAGTCATGATGAGATAAAGTATATTTTAACCAAAATAGAGTTGATGTCGATGTGCCATCGTATTAGAGGAGACTAAATTCATGTGTTGAATAAGAGAACAGAGTATTTATGAAGTGATAGATCTAAGCTAGGCTTATGATTTGTTTGAGAGGGTCACGATGTTCAGAGGTTATAGAACTGATTCAGTAATGAGGTATAATAAGTGGACAAATAGTACTTAAGTTGTGAAAAGGGGATGTAGACCAGTTTAAAGATGATGGAATAGGTCCATAGCTTCCAAGTGTCAGCTTTAGACCTAAGTGGGAGATGATAAGATGAGAAATCAAGTTAAGTGTTGAGAATAAGATAGTAATGAGCTCAAAAAAGTATAGGAGATAGCTTTTCAGAGGTCCTTTTAGTCGTGGAGTTATGTTAGAAGGAGAAGGTTAATGTTCTTATCATGATGATAATGATAGTGTGATAATTCTATCTAAGGTTATAAATAAGGAGGAAGAGCAGGATGAGGTTTTACTATGAGAAATAGCTAAATGAGAGCCCTTAGTTGGTTCCGAATAGTAATGCGGGCAATTTTAGTTGGTATTGCAGAATTGATAAGAGTAACCCTGTTCCATACCTAGTCCAACCGTCATTCGAGGACAAATGATCCCAAGGGGGAGATATTGTAACACCCCATAAAATTTTGAACTAAGATTCTAACCGTCCTTCGGTGTGAGTAGGATTTTACGGAGGAATTTAAAATTTTCTTAAGTATTAAGATCACTAGATGTAGCACCTTGAGTTCCAAAAAGAACTAAAGAGAGTTCATTCAAGTCATTCCTAAGTTCTTCTAAGTTTTGGGTCAACTTCAAACGACTATATCTTTCAGCACAAGATGATTTAGGAGACCCATAAGATATCAAATGAAAGGTCTTGGAATTCTCTTTCCAACGCCGTTGAGTTTGCTAATTTTCGAGCTTGTATGAGAGAGATATGCCCGTTTAAATTCAGGCTATCCAATTAAGGAAAGTTACCCAAAAATATGAGGGGTATTTTGGTCTTTTCTTTATCCAATCAGATTTAAGCATTTTTAGTAAGGTTTTTGGAGTCTAAACTGATTGGAATCAGTTTTAGTTATTCCTAAAATACACTTAGGGTTTTTAGAGGAGTTCAAGAAGAGAAAAGAAGAGAAAAGAGGAGAAAAGATGGAAGGTTCAAGGCGTTCGTCAAGATTCTTGCGATTCTTCGAGGGACTTCGCCAAGGACTTTATCCTAAGAGGTATGTAAGCTTTTCCAGTGTTGGGTTTGTTCACCCACACGCCAATCATGTGTTTCTTTTACAAATTTCATCCATGAGATTGAGTACATTGATAATCTGGTTGAGTTCTTGAAGTTTTGTGCTTCATTTTTGATAATGAAGTTCTTGTTGAGTTCTTGAGGTGAGAGTTGCGAATGAGTGTTATTCCTTGTGGGTTTTTGGTGAGAATTCTCTGTAATTAGGTTGGTTTTAAGGATCCAAAAGAGTTTGGAGGAAATCATTCGAGTTTAGACGAGGTAGGGCTGGAAAAATTAAAGAAAAGTTCGTCGGATTCGTCTGGAACGTGGTTGGTGCGGAGTGCCACTGTTGCGCCTGAGGGGCTGGCGCCGTGTGCCCCAAACCAGCCTCAGTTAATTGAGGGCTGGCGAAATGCGCCACTGCTGCGCCAGGGACGTCAGGTCCTTTCCGCCTCCGTTCTTCGTTCCGTATTCGATCTTTCAAAACATGTCTTCACTCTCTTAGTGATTTTTACTATCCAACCTACACCCAATCACCAAGAAATTCTATATATCAAGTCAAGATCCTTGAATTCATAATTCAAATTCAAGGAAGAGTTAAGAGTAGAGTTCAAGAAAGTCTTTGAGTTAAATTGTGAATCCTTCCAGATCAACTATCGATTTGAGTTCTTTAAAAGGGTTCCTTCAATCCCTATTGATTCTAAACACTCTAAACTACTTCTAAACACCTAGAAATCATTCATAACATGAATCATAATCTTGAATTCATAATTTAAAAATCAAGGTAGAGTTAAGAGTCAAGTCTTGAGAGTTCTTTCGAACATTTTGAGAAAGTCCCTTTGAGTTTTCTTGAGGAGTCTTCTAGAATTACTTATAACTTATTTCAAGACTCAAGTAAGTGAGTATGAGAATGAGGAGAATGTATTCATGAGTCTACACTATCATCGAGATCCTTCATATCATGAATCATAACTTTTGAATTCATAATTCAAATTCAAGAAAGAGTTAAGAGTAGAGTTGAAAAAAGTCCTATGAGTTCAATTGTGAATCCTTTGAGATCAACCATCGATTTGAGCTAAGTTTTGAGGAAGTAAGTATGAGAATGAGAAGATTCGTATACCTGAGTTCCATATTATTATTTAGACCCTTGAGTCGAGTCGTTCATGCCTATATATTCCACATGAACTCCATCAGTTGAGTATCTTTGAGAGGAGTAGTATCTTCAAGTTCTAAGTCTTGAGTATTGAGTTCCTAATCATTTTGGGATTATATTCCTAATCATGGGGCTACTACATGTTACACATGAAGATCCTTGAGTTGAGTAGTCCATGCCCATAATTTCGCATGAAACCTATGAGTCGAGCAATCTTGAGATGAGAAGTATCATTGAGTCCTTGAGTTGAGTAGTTCATGCCCATAATTCCGCATGAACCTTCCGAGTTGAGCATTCTTGAGATGAGTAGTATCATTGACTCCTTGAGTTCTGGAGTTGTTGAGTTCCAAGTATTGAGTTCTATGCATGGTTATTGAAAACCTTGAATTGAGTCGTTCACGTCCATAATTCGGCATGAACCCTATTTTAAGAAGTCTTTTTACAAATTATTTTAAAACTTGTTTTAAAGACTTGAACACTAAGTTGAGGAAGAGTAGAGCTGAGTTCATTTTCTTTAAAATGATATATGGGAACTAAGTAATCCTAAGAGTAATTTTTTTTTTACATTTAAGATGAGAGGAAACGAATATTTCCAAAAGAGTTTTGAGCAGTTTTAGTACCATCTCTTTTAAAAGAAATTTTTTTGAGTAATAGTCTCAAAACACAGAAAGAGTTAAGTCTTTAAACATATGAGCTAGTTATATTTTGGGAGTAGTATTGAGCACCGATATGGGAGAGAGTTCAGAAAATTCACAGTCCTCATAAACCATGTAGCCAACGTGGGTAGAAAGGGTCATACTTTTTAGATGATTCATTATTATTTTTTAGCATAGACTAGTGGATCCACTTAGTTGTAGGTTCTATACCCTGGCAAAGTATAAGAAAGTTTTGGAAGCGTGGGCTAGACGCCGTATCATCACATAGCTCATAATGATGGTTGTCGGTTAGAGAATCTTCCACAAAGTTATATTGTATTTTTATATACAAAGTGAGTTATTATTATATTTTTCAATACATTGTGTTGCTACCTACTGTTTTAAAAGCTTTCCATATATTGCATTTTTTATTGTTGCTTTATTCAGAGTTGAGTATCTTATTGTTGAGTTGAGCCTTATTTTTCTGAGTTGAGTTGAAGTATGTTTCACTGAGTTGATTATCCTGTTATTGATTTGAGCCTTATTTTTCTGAGTTGAGTTGAAGTATGTTTCACTGAGTTGATTATCTTGTTATTGATTTGAGCCTTATTTTCTCTGAGTTGAGTTGAACTATTTTCTTTGAGTTGAGTTGAACTATTTTCTTTGAGTTGAGTTGAGAAGAGGTAAGTATGTTTTTTTTCCATCAGTTCAAGCTTATGTATATGCTTTAGAATTCCCCTTATATGCTCATACATTCCATGTACTGAGCCATTTGACCTGCATCATTTCATGATGCAGATACATGTATTCAGGATCATCAACAGGCGTTTCATTGAGGTCATGTGATAATCCAGTCAGCTTTGGTGAGCCATCTTATATTCTGGAGGACTTCACCTTTATTTTTACAGTTAGTAGTTTCGATATGTCGTGGGTCTTGTCCCGATATCCTTATGTAATAGTAGAGGCTTCATAGATAGACATAGTTGAGTAGTTTCTGTATTTACTTTTATTTTGAGTATTGTACAGACTTTTAAAAAGGTTGAGTATGCGAGTTTATTGAATTTAATTCAGTCGTAAGCTTTTATATGCTTGAGTTAGACTTCTGCTTGTAGTCAGTCAGGATGAGGGTTCGCTTGGTGACCAACATTGGTTCTTGAGTGCCGGCTACGTCCAGGGTGTAGGCTCGGGTCGTGACATCTTTATCTTCATGGCATCAATAGTGCTCAACGCATCCATGAGATTGCACTCTAAGGTAGTGATGGTCAACCTCATCTCTATCTTAGTCTGCGTACGTCCATCCAAGTCACTTCGGATGCTCTCAATCTCCTCAATACTATGTCCCTCAATAACGCTTAGAGTGCCCTCTATCTTCCTCAAGCATTGGCAAAATATCTCGACTGCATCCATTCTCATATTAACCTTCGTGACCCACTCTCTACCGAGTGAGACTTCCTCGGACAGTACCTCCACATCATCCTCGCTCACCTTAATGGTAGAATGTTCTTAGGATGTAAGACCTTCATTTGGCTCAACCTCGAGCAGCACCTCTTGGTTCTTATTGGCGACATTCCTCTTTTTTCCATTACCCTTCTTGCCGGCGGCATTCTGGGTGACGTTGGCTTGGGTGTTAGTAGCGTTGATTTCTCTGTCGTTTGTTATTCTCTTAGTTGCAACCTGCTCTGATACCACTTTATCACGTCCTTAGTCTTTTACTAAGCACACGTGAGACACTTGACTACTTGCTCACATTCTTGCACCACTTGCTCCCCATCTTTCCATGCAAAGTCAATCTAAGATTCTAGGAATTGCTAAGAGAATGGAAGAAAGAATGCAAGAGGATTGTTAGAAAGAATTGTGTAGAGAACTTTGATTGATTTTTGTTTGATTAATTTACAAATGGATGTCCCTATTTTTATACTACTAACTTTGAGGCTAGTGTAAATAATAATTATAACATAAGTCCCTACATATTTACAAAGTAGTCCTTTTCTATAGCTCTCTACATGCTTAGAATTTTCTAAGGACCTTCCACGTAAATTCTATGATATTCTAGGTTCTACATGGGAAATTCTCATATTTCTCTAAAATATTTCATTTAAGGACTAGCCTTCTTCCTATGTAAGCCCTCCACATGGGCAACCTTGTGCCATGCAAAATTTATGTGGCGCTTATGCGGCATGATGACATCACATGCGGTCAATAGTTTTTGACTCCATGGGTTTTGAGCTCTTTTTAGTAGCGGAACATCAAACTTATATATATGAGTTATCTTAGTTTATTTATGTATTATAACATCTCCTTTGTCCATTTCATAATCATTATTGTGCTAATTTAGTACGCGGCTTATTGATATGATTGAAGCTATATCTACTTCATGGTGTTTGTGGAATATGATGAAAGAAATAATAGCTTTCTTGACTGATTTAGACCACCGCTGATTGTATGTTTTCATGTCCGATCAATAGATATAACACCTAATATTTATTTGGCTATGAATAAGTGAGTTTTCACATTTGATGAAATAACTTAGAGAAGAGATTTCTTAATGATAATAGTTACTTACAGACTAATACAGTGATGGAAATATTGAAATACATAGTAACAAGCAAACCTTTCTGAGATGACATAGAAATGAAAAAAAAAAATGTGAACTATTATGACTTAAAAATAGGCTAATGCACGGCACGAAGGGCGAGCATATTTACTAGTACTTAAATAGAATTAGAGCATTCTGTCAGAAAGTGAAGGCAGCCTTCTAAAGAAATTCAAAGCCGGGGAAGGCATTCTATCCCTAAATATGGGATGGCGGAGGTAGTAGAAACCAAAGACCATAGACACCATTTTAGATGGTACCAAGTATAAAATGAATGCCACGACAAAGCACAGCCCAATAAATATCCCTGTGGCTCGAGGGTCACGCCAAGTTACCAATGCTTGCACTCTCTCCCCTTGTGTTGCGAAATCTCCCAATATTGTCTGAACCCGTGCCCCAAGCATGCGCTGTTTATCATATCTGGCTCGTACCAATTCATTTGGTCTAGCGCAAGGCAATGCATCAAACTCTTCATCAAGCTCATCTCTATCTAGTGACTCTGCGAGTGAGATCTTTGGATCAAAGTGCGGTAAAGTATCTCGAGATCTGAACCTGTAATTCCACGCACCAATCACAAACACATAGAAGGCAAATGTAGGTATGATGAGGTCAGGAAACCACACGAGCATCACCAAAAGTGCATGGACAAGTAAAGTTGCAGTCGGATTCTTCCATCCACGTGTGTCATCCACCCATTTGAAAATGTCAATTACCCCAGCTATGACATTAATGATCCTGAACCAATTTGCACGAACTTTTCTCATGCTGAATGAATGTGAATCGACATCAAGCATGTAAGTCACAACCTCACCCCTAAGAGGCGGCTCCGATCTTGTCAAGTGGCTCGCTACTATTTTGACAGCTGCAATCCTTAAACTATCTTGTTGAACCATGCCAAGGGGCTTTACATGATGCATCATGGGCAGCAATGGTTGTGAATAGACATGTAAGAAATCAAGCGTTGGTGTAGCACGTATAAATCTCACTGCTAATTCAATTTCCCCCATTTTCTTCAAACCAGCTTGTGATAACAAAAGTAATGGGAAAGTATTCCTGTACACTTTACCTGTTGTCAATGTAGAAATACGCACACGCACCTTACCAATCCGAAAATCTGGTCTCATGCACTCATCTGATTCAAATACTACTTCTGAGCAGCCATCAAATACTCCGATAGTCAAAACAGTGGATGGATCATAAACTCTCCAAGTGTACTGCTCATTCCACCTAGGTTCTAAACTATCAGATATGGTACGAGTGCGTACCCACTTGTTACCATATTTAGCAACTGCATAAGCATCCGTAGACCCCTTGCCTTTCATGGGCAACAGATTCTTGCATCCAATAATCCCTAATTCAACAGTCCCAATTGGTGCTTTCCATAGTTGCCTTGCAGTTGGACGGTAATCACTACAAACATGGGCTGCTTCGTCCATCACATGATATCCACCATCAAAACAATGGCGCAAGTGGACTCTACCTTTGTAAATTCTCCTCTCTTCGTTAGGATCTTCAAATGTGAACCATCTGGACGCAACCTTACGGTCATCTACCCGACGCTCGATTGTAGTGAGCGGTATGCTAGCAACTGCAAGGACGGTTTGCTCTTTCGCACTTCTGTCCGTTTCTATTAGGAAAAATAGCAAGTGGTTCTCAGTAAATGGTTCAGCTGCTACGAAGACCAAGTCTTCATTCCAAGATGGAGATCCAGTACTAGTTGTGGTGATGGATTTGGTCTTTTGAACTTGGAATCCTAGTTGGGCTTTGATGTGATATGATGACTCCTTTGAATTATGTGTCAAGTGGGAAATGTCCTGTGCCTCTATCACTGATGATCTCAAATACCACAATTTAGGAGATTGATATACCTTAGATTTAGAAGCAGGATTACCGGCAGTGTCGGTCTTCCAGGCTTCAGGGAATGAATCATCAGCTTGAGTCCCAACCCAAGTAGCAAGCATTAGATCACCTCTATGAGCCCCACCTCCTTCAAGCCTATACCATTGAGGAGCCAAAGGACTATCAGGTGGGTCACGTAGTGGGATCTCACTCACATCAAAGCAAATGCCACCTAGAAATACATGTCCTGCCACGTCGGATGTAGGATCGAATGATGATTTGGCACTTAAAGGGTCCCATACTGAGACTTCCAAGAGGGAGGAAGAATCAGGTGCGTCTCGACCGAAAGCAAAAGTTTGGTCCCACTCAAACAACACTGTTTTCCGGGCTGGCTTTGATACAACATGGCTGCCGGAAACAACAATTTTCACAACGGGGCAGCCAACTGTGGGTAGCGATCGAGCTTTTACAACTCGAACGAACAGGTAATGCATTTTTTCAACAAGATCAAATGAGGACGGTTCGATGGGACCTGATCCAGCATCAGAGAAGATGACTGATGAAGCACGACTAATTGGCCTAGGACCAGTGACAATATTAATATTATTGCTAACTTTTACTTCAGGTATAGATCCTAAAGATACAGATCTTTTCAGCTGAGTAAATTCATCCTCTTGTGGTGGATCCGTTAAAACACTACTCCCTTCTTTCTCAGCTTCTAGGGTAGCAGGTGGCTCCTCTTCTATGGAATTTGGCTTCTCACCTTCCGGTGCAGCTTCTGTTGGCTCAGCTGGTGGTGCTTGCTTAGGCTCCGCTTTGACTTCCGGAACAACTAATTGTTCGACAAAATAAATTTTCAAACCGATTTCACCAGAAATCCAACTGAACCAATATTTCTTCTCCAAAGGGTAATAGATCAATGCTTCTTCACCTTTCTTGACAAACTGCGTAGCACTCAACCTGATCCTTCCGAGGAAATTATTCCTGGTTGTGGGGCCAATGGACTTGTCATGATAAACATCGAGCTCGAGCATGTCCCCGAAAACATCAGAGGGTTTTCCGACATTGAATTCCAACATTTCATTCCACTGGGGGCTGAGATCACGAGTGACCGTCCTTGTCTTCCTTCTCTGGCCATAGAAATCGACAAGTACGTAAGGACTTGAAGTGCCATAGCCATCCTTGGGAAGGAGGTTCCGTGCCTCAATTACTTCTACTACTAGCTTTCTCACTGTGCCCATTTAATTTGGATATTATTGTGTACTACTTGTGAACTATGACTATGCATGGAAGTTCAAGAAAGAGACTAATTTGTTTTAGTAAGCAGCACTAGTTGCAAACAAATGATGTATGTAGACTGTAGTTGCTATTCTTCTCTTTCCGAGGGAGAGATGATATGGAAAGGGTTAAAGTCAAGAAAAGAAGGTAACATGTAGAAAAAGAGAATCGGACAAGAGAAAAAGTGCTTAACTTCATGTGCAAGCACCTCTAGATACCTTTATTTGGTTCCTTACTAAGCAAATTCTTTATAGACCAGATTTTTCAAAATATTTTGCCCATAATTCTTTTTGAGTCGAAAGCAGCCTTTTGCTTTCCAAATCTATGACGTACTATCAATTAAATTTAAGTTCTATTTATTAACGGTGTATAGTTGAACTCATTTATACGTAATTCTTGGCAAAATTTCTCTTGATAAACATGAATCATTATTAACCTAGCTACTATTATAGTAACTAGTTAAGATTCACTTATATTATATACATATAAAAAAAGTTGTTTGTGATATAGCATCATCAAAATTAAAATCGAAAAAACATACTATTTAATTCTCTTTCAATGCGTAGTGTAGAGTACTAAGATAAAATTATTACACTCTTATTTCTGAATAAGAAAATAGTAGAACTATCAATAACAAGCATAATGAATGAATAGTTCAAAGGGTGTAAGGTGGGGTGGATAAACTGTAGGGCGTTGCGTATTCATAAACTGAAGAACTAAACTTTCAATTCGATTAAGGAGAGCGTATAAAAACATTGAGTTCTCTCCATATTTTGATTAGCCTACTAAAATCCCTCCCTTCTTAATCAATTGGATAGAGAGCACTTCTCCATTGAGCCCAAATCCTAATATTCACATAATGACTTCTCAATACTGAATGGCAACACGTTTTTAAATATTCTAGAGGTCTAACTTCAAGTTTCAAAACTTGTATTCCAAATGATCCAGTGCATTCAATTTCAATAACACAACTTTGCTTATTAACGGAAACGGCTATTAATCAAACTATAAAATTATGACTGACATTGCGTCAATGGTCATGCACTCATGTTGTTGTTGGCACCGAAGTAATTAGGTGTCATTCAAAAGCTAACAAAATAAATATCGAAACACCATAAGTATGAAGACAAGAAAAACATATCAAAAGATCAAATGTTTAACGTGGTTTGGACTTTGATCAATCGACCTACGTCTACAATAGTAGATAGGCAATTCACTATATAAAAGAGAGTATAAAATATCGAGAGAAATAACCCTTCACTCAGAATAAAAAGAGGTTCACACAAGTGCTAACGTAACACTTGTGTCTCACATATTCCCCCCACACAAAACTCTCAAAACCCCTAGGACTACATTGAAAATGCTACCAAGTTAGAAGAAATGAATCTTTATTTATAGAGTCATAAACATTTTTCTACAAGAAAAAAGACTAGTCAATACTCCCTTCGTTCCATTTTATGTGGCACCCTAATTGACTTGGACATGGTATACGAAAGTTTTTGAAACTTCTGGTCTAAAGCGATTTTTAAATATTTGTGTGGTTGTAAATTATTTTATTAAGAATAAAAGAGGAATTTCAAAGTTAAAATATTTTTTTATTATAGTAAGATAACATTTTTTTTGAGAGAAACTAAACAAAAAAGCGTGCCACATAAAATGAGAAAGAGGAAGTGTGAAGACTTTATGTTTTCTGTTAGAAAAAAAGAAAAATCAATGATGCTAGGAAACTCGGGATATATACCAACACATGTATCTACTTTTGTTTATCTTGAAAGAAGCCTCAAATGCTGTGCTTTATAAAACGCGTAACATTTACATGTTTGGAAGATAGAAAATGAAAATAAAAGAAAAGATTTACCATGCATCTGCATTAATGCTACTTTTTCTGCCATCACTGGTTGATTTCAGGAAAAGAATTCTACTACCACTACAACTTTTTCTTAGGTTGAAGATTCCCTTTTGCTTTATAATGAATAATAATAGCCACTAAGGAATGGCTAACTTTTGACAAAGATGACATTCTTTTGTATCACCGACCACGTTTAGGTCCGCACAACACAATCAACTTTCTAGTTTTTCTTTCTTTGATGAATTGGAAAATTAGAAAACTTATTTGACAAATGATGAAATCCAACTTTCTCGCTGCTTATCATTTACTCTTTTCTTCTAAAATAAATGATGTGGGGGTATCAAACTTATTTATCTGGTGTTTCATTTCAAACGCTTACTATTTAACTAGTTTCGCCACACATATGTCACATACGTTGTACGTGTATGACAAGTCAAAAACACCTATCATTCTAAATTAATAGCGATCACTGTGTTAAAAGAGTTTGTTGGGACCGCTTTGGGATTCGCCTCGGGACAGGGCTCTAGCAAAACACCTCGAGACCCAAGTGTGAAACTTAATTCTGTAAGACTTACGCCCTAAGCACCCGATTGTACGTCCTAAGTACGCCCAACGCTCGGGGCTCGCCTAATAAATCTTACACAAATTATTTGTTGAATTCTTTAGTTAACATTGTTGACCCTCATAATTCTTGAATAAATGAATGATACTTAATAGTTTTATAATCTATAGAACTAAGAAGATTGAGAGTAACTCAAATAACAAGTTGTAGTATCACATATTTACTATTTGGTAACACTATGAAAATGATTATATATTATGTAATATTTCTTTTAAAAATAGATAGCGAAGTATTACTTTTTCACTTATGATTGGTCTTCATGTTTTTTTCATATGGCTCAAAATTTTCATATTTTGTTTAGATATTTCAAAGTAATTTTTTTTTAATTCATGATAGAGTGATGTTTTTATTATAATAGTAATAAGTTTTTTTTTTTGATTATTTTCTTTTATGGGGGAGAATTGTATAGTATGATAATAATATATTTTTAGTAATAATGATTCTTTTATTATTAGAAAGTTAAGATATTAGATTATTTATACTTGTATAATAATGTTAGAAGTTTTATTTTCTATGAGTTTCATTGATCATGTTTGTAATTATTTCAAACTATTGATGTATTTTTATAATTTTGTGTTATTATATTATTATACTATATATTGTAAATATAAAGATCCTTAGGGCTTACACCCACGTCTCGAGGCTTACGCCTCGCCCTATGCTAAGTAAAACTCCCCACCTCACGCCCCCGCCTTTTAAAACACTAATAGCGATTTTTATTTTAGTAATAGTTTGAGTAATTAATATCTAATGAAAGTATATAATAGACTCATTTGTATTCAAAGTCAGGCAATACATGTCATCGTTAAATAACAGAGAAATAATTTTATATCAGTACTTTTGTATAACTAATTTTACACGATTCTTTTGTGGTAGTTGAATTGAATGTCATATCGTCACTTATTCATCTGAATCTATGTGAATAACTAATGAAAGTTTAATTAGATATTTGTAATTTCTTTAGTCATTTCAAATTATTTAGTTTTAAACCTGTAATTCATTGTATCTCACCTAATATTTCTATAGATCATATTTCTTGTGTATGTTTCCATCTTCCGATCTTCTTGTTTGGTCATAACGAGAATTTTTGTCGTCTTCATTTTCAGGAACAATAATTGTATTTTTGAAATAAACACATGCTTAGTAGTAAATTAATCTGTTGTTATTTTGGAATGTATGATATTATTTTCAAAACCTCTACAAATCATCCTTATACCATTTGATGGGTCTAAATTTCTTAGAAGCGTTATAATGCTACAGTTTGCATAGTGGTTATCAATGTAATTTCATATTTTTTTCCTAGATTCCTTTTTTATCCACATTAAATATGATAAAGCTGATTATTATATATAAAATAAAACATCCTCAAGTAATACTTGTTAATATCCATACCTCAATAGCCTTTGCAAACTTGAACAGTATACCAACATTTTTTGATTAAGCACGTCCTCTTAGCCCTCTCCACCCATCTTCTTACTGCTATACAGCCTCCTAAAGGCACATTTGATAATATTGAAAGATATCGTGCTAGATTCTTCTGGTCTGGAAAAGAGGAAGGTGGTAACATAATTAGACTGCTTGGCAAATGCTTAGTCTCCCTTTTGAAGAGGATAAAATTATTATCAGAAGGATTGGTGATGTCTGCATTGCCTTCTCCTTCAAGCAGTTGTGGAGTCTTAGAACCAACAATTTTCTGTGGACTAAATTTGTTATATCTACTTGGAGGAAAGGACAATCTACTTGGTGAAAACATATGTGTAACATAAGGGGGAAAGAAAAAAATGAAATCAAATGAATCTTGAGCAGAGGTGAGGTGAATTTTTGGTGTGACAATTGGTCCCACTTGGGTCCCCTATATAAGTTTCTGCCTCCAGGTAATAGTGTCCATAATATCATGATTAAAGAGGTCTTCGACAATGAAAGCTGGAGTCAGAACATTTTGCAGAATCACCTTTCCAATCAGACTAAGATCATGATCATAAATTTGTGGCTGAAACATAACAATTATGAACAAGATAAAACTATTTGGTCCCCTACTAATGCAGGAGATTTCATTGTGGCCTCGGTCTGAAATATTTGTAGGCATAAGGGTATTGTCACACAACTTTTAATAAAATATGACATAAAGACATCCCTTTCAAAATGTCCTTCTTAACTTGGAGAGCTATTATAAATAGACTTCATATAGATGCCAATAGGGTGTGCAATGGTCGGTTCAGTTCGATTTTTAAAAATGCTAAATCAATAACAAAATAACTGTTAGCGGAAACGTGAAAATAAAGAACAAGGAAGAATAACAATATTTAATGTGGTTCGGATCAGAAAAATCCTACGTCCACCAGAGAACAACTGCACCAATATTTATTTCACTCCAAAAGAGTACAAATGAAATACTACAAGAGAGAGAAGATCAAAGGTTTTAGAAGATGAGAAGGCAAGTGAGAGGATGTCTTGAAAATGAACTAAGAGCTACCTATTTATAGGAATGAATTCTTCCTATTGATGTCATCCATGACATCACTATGTGTCAAAATGTCAAGGTTAAACATGTGAAACCATTTTATGGTTTACCTAAATTTCACCTACGAAGATACTATCTTGACTTTTATTTTGTACTAATAAAAAATTATCTTCCTACCAAATCTTCATATTAATTCATCTTCCATTGAGTTTGATTCTACAAAAACCAAACCAACTCTTTCACCAATAAGATGTTCTTTATCGGTTTATCAATTTTTTTATCATTAACGGTTTGATTTTTAATTTACCTAATAAGAAAATACTCATAAAATAAATATATGACTTCTCACTTGTCTAACAATTTAGCGTGATACTGTGAAATAAGAAAACCAGCTATAAATGCTTTGATATAGTGAAACAAGAAATATAATGAAAAACTGCATCAATAAGAGTAGATGTAACATGAAGGCTACAATTACATGTTACAACCAAAATATAATATGGAATTTCTAATGTGAAGTAGAAGTACTGTGAAGTAGAAGTACTGTGAAGTGTGAATTGTGTAGACTGTAGTGTAGAGTACTAATATAGTTCTAGTTATGTTAAATTATTAATATTTAATATTTATGAAGGGTAAAGTGATAAATTACTATCATCTTAATGAGTTATCGGTTTACCCAATACTAAAAACTGATACCAAATCGATAACCCAATAACTTTTTTTATAAAACTATTAAAAATTCGTTAACCCAATAATATTTTTTTTGATTCGATTTATTGGTCGATTCAGATTTTGTACACCCATAGTTGCCAAGATTGCCATACTTAGTATCCCATTATCTCCTACTTGCTATTGTTGCACTAACAATAATATTTCTACCACTTTGCAAAATGCAGAACATATTTTCTATGCAGGTGAACATGCTAAGAAGATTTAGAGGCTATATGCAATTCCCATTGGGATAAAGTACTCCAACATTAATTTGATGAGCCTGCTATATGGAAATAGCGAGCCAAGAAAATCCTCAATCTAATGGAAGCATACATCACAAGTGTATTTCCCATGTTTATTTTCCGAGAGTTATGGAGGAGCAGATGCAACCACAAATATAAATCAACTAAATCTTTCATTTATATATCAAAAAGAAACATTACTGATATCTTGTTTTTTACTTTGTAGTCATACTTTGGCAGGATCAAAGGTGAGAACTCCTGGGAAAACATACATAAATTTTTTAACGTTTATATTGATCATAAGACTGCCATAATTGTGAAATGGATCAGACCACCAACTATGAATTTTAAATTAACATTGATGGATCTTGTGTTAATGACAGGTGTGTAGTGGAGGTGGAATACCAAGGAATGTAATGGTACAAATCATCAGGACCTTCAATATAAATCTTAGAGAAGGACTATCAACTGGGCATAAGCCATGCACATGCTTCATGGAATGGAACTATGCATCCAAAGAGGAGTGAATATGATCATTAGAGAAACTGACTCGGGAGAGTTGGCAAAATAGCCACTCTCCAAACTTAATTGAGCAGTTAGACACAACTCTTCAAAAATTTAAACTTTAGACACTATATATGACATCACTCAATATTCTTTCAAAACATACAACACCCTACTCTCAAGTTTTTAATACTACACTTTAATCTCCACTCATCCAACAAATGTGAAATTTGTTTTTTTTTTCATTTATTAAAAACAATTCCACTGGAGAAAAGCTCTCCAAGAAGAAACCAAAATGCTCCTATTTTTGCAGTTGATTTAGCCGATTCCGGCGACTTTTCCGACAATATTATAGCTATCACAGGTGAAATCATCATCATTCTAGTCATTGCTTCCATTTTTATACTATTTTCTTTCTAATAGCTTCAAAGAAAAACAAATTCTGCCGTTTTAGAAGCTTGCAAATTTTTTCCAAAATCACTTCATAACTCATTTTTAGATAAAGTTTAGTAGTTTAGAAGGAATATAGATACCTGTTCTCCATTTCGAGCTTGATCTGAACCTAATCTTGTTCATTCACATTTTGTATGGATTCTGTACCAGTCATCGACCGCTAGTCACTGATATCATAATCTAGTATCTATCAGTGTAGTCTATATATGACAGTAGCTGAATTTGTTATTGCTGGTGGTGATTATATGGGAGTATGAGAGGAGACTCCCAAAAGCTGGTATTGAAAATCTTTTAGTAAGACTATAGTGCCCATTGCGTTGCGTCACAATGGTTCATATGACGGTATGATTGCAAGCGTAATTGAGGCCGGTGAGCTAGCCTGTGAGCCAGGCAACTTGGTGATAAGCTATCAAATGAATGAGAGGGTAAAAATACATCCCACATTCATAAAGAATGATAGACATGTGAGCTTGTACATGATGGATATTGCTGCTGATGGCTCTAGGCCTATATTGAGGATAAATGTCATTGCGAGGTCTCCGATTGAACCAACTGATTCTTTTAACGACAACGACTCGGTTGAAAATGAGAACTTGGGTGATCAACCAAAGGAGAGATTTTGTGATCAATCAAATGACATCTTGGGTGATGATTCAATGAATAGGCATGATCATTCAGTGGATGTTGAAGATCAGCCAGTAGATGCAGAAGATTTCGAACATTTTAAAGAAGTGCAGGGAGAGTAGAAATTGAGATCACAACCCAACTATTCTTTCTCTGATGGAATTAATTTTTACATGTATCAAACATTCAGTACCAAGAGTGAGCTACAATTGTTATTAGCCGAAGCAGCGGCGAGAAAATCTTTTGATTTTGCTACAGTGAAGAGTTGTACTAAATACTTAAAGGTGAAATGTGTATCTTGTATTTGTGCGTGAATGCTGCAGGCAAAGAAATATGAGTGTTCGGATAGATTTCGTATCTACAAGTATATTGGCGATCACAGTTGTGGTGTTGAACATGTCATCAGCAGCCATAGAAAAATCTCGACCAAAGTCATTACATAGCTTTGTGTGAATCTTTATCGTGATGGCAAGGGTCCAAATGTTAAAGAGATTCAGAGGAATATTTTTAATTTTTTTCATTGTAGTCCAAGCTATTGGAAATGTTGGAAGGGAGGTGTGACTGCCAAGGAAATGGTTCGAGGGACAACGGAGCACAGATATTCATGCTTACCGGCTTTTTCATATATGATTGACACTCTTAATGTTGGTTCTATATATTGTATCATGGTAAGCGGGGATACTCATAGATTTATGTATCACTTCTTAGCTTTTGGTGCTTGCATTAGGGGATTTTTCCACATGAGAAAGGTAATTGCGGTCGACGACACTCATTTACATGGTAAATACAAGGGAGTATTGCTGAGCGCTGTTGCACAAGATACGAAGAATCATGTTTATCCAATTATCTTTTGTGTCGTGGACAAAGAGAACGATGCATCTTGGACGTTCTTCTTTGAGAAGTTAAAGAATATTGTAGTCGATGAATCAGATTTATGTTTTATTTTCGATAGACACAAGAGCATTGCCAACAGTATTGCAAAGGTTTACAATCATGCTCATCACGGATATTGCATGAGGCACCTCGTTGAAAATCTTCGGGTAAATCACCACTGTGGAGATTCCCTCTATCTATACTACAACGCGGCAAAGAGATATTCTTTGGAGGAGTTCAACGATCATTTTGTGGAATTCAAGGACAAATCCCCCGAGGCAGCCTTCGTCCTTGAGCATGAAGTTGGTTTTGAAAAGTGGAGCAGAGCACATTTTCCAGACAACAGGTATGATGTGATGACCACAAATATTGCCGAGTCACTCAACGCACGCTATGTTGATAGATGAGAGAGAGTACCCCGTGGCATCCATATTTAATTCGATTGCTAAGAGATTTGGAGAATTGTTCAGGGAGGGACATGCATATGTCCTTAAATCAAAGGGTAGTAAAATGGTGCCGGCTGCCGAAAGGATCGTAAGAAAAAAATGATCGAGGGCAACTCCTTGTATGTGGAGAACATAACTGGGGATGAAAATCAATTCACCGTGTTCGGCACAGTTTCTACTTCAACTGTTAACCTACTGGAAAAGTCATGTTCTTGTAGGGAATATGACTTGGTCAAGATACCGTACGCTCACGCAATGACTGCTTTGAGATCAAAGCATGGCGATGAGGATGGTATGAGCATCTATGAATATTCTTCGCCTTTATATAAAGCTGAAACATACCTCCTTGCATACTCTGAATCTATTAATGTTGTCCCTATCGTGTCGGAATGGTGTGTGCCAGAAGAATTGCTAAGCGTGAATATTCTTCCACCCTTTGTCGATACCAAGCTTGGAAGGAAGAAAAGAAAACATGTCAAGGGTGTCAGTGAGAATTTCAAAAGCAAGAGGAGGAACAAATGTTCAATTTATAAGAGATCCGGACACAAGAGAACCACATGTTTGAACAACAACAAATCTTAGATAGATTTGACTAACTTTATTTTTGTAATTAAGCTACTGGATCTCAAGCTGCTGTTTATTTTGGACCCCAACATTTTGGTCAATTTAATGTCAATTATTATCGAATTTACTCATGATCTAATATAGATCAATCAAAAGATGACATACATTTTGTACATTGTCTATTAATATTTATTATTGAGTCCACTCGTTGTGTATTAAGGTGTGTATAATTAATATATGAAAATTTATGGTATTTGTAATGCAACGATTTTAATGTATGCATTAGAATGTAATTTTCCCCAAAACATTTATTTTTACATTTTTCCCCACTAAAACTGTGAATTTTCCTCATGCATGCTATTTTTAATGCCCAAAATCAAACAATGCATAATAAATAACCTATGTATAACTAATCAAACATATAACTAATACAAGCCTTACTTAGATATACTTTACCAAACGACACCTTAAAGAATTATCGAAAAATCAGACGTTGACATCGAAAAAGTAGCAATTTGTACTTTGTTATTGTTGTAAAACTTGGATAATTGACTATTTTCACTGTTGGTCAAAATATATAGATAATTATGACAGTCGATACTTTTTCATGTGCTTGGTTTAGATTGTACCAACGACATCTACACTTCAACACTAATAAGGTATATACGGGTTGATATCATGATCCAAAAATGATCTATACTGCACCTACTAGAATATGACGCTTATATATAGACCGTAGCTAGTATAATTTAAAAGGGAGAATGATTAACTAATAATAAATTATATTATTAAAATTTATTCAATTAAATAAATTTAAACAAGTCATGTAAGGGTCCACATACATTGGGGGTGGAGATAAATTATGTATGAGAAAGAGTTGTTGTTATACAATCAACATCTTCAATGTAATGTCTGAGAAAGCACAAGTATGTTGAGAGAATTTCACTTGTTCAACCACAACTCTTCCCAAACATCATGTAAGGGTCCATACAAATTGAGGGTGGTGATAAATAATGTATGCGAAGATGTTGATTGTATAACCACAACTATTCCTCATTCATACTTGTGCTTTCTCACACATTACATTGAAGATGTTGATTGTATAACTATAACTCTTTATCATACATCATTTATCACCACCTCCAATGTATGTGGACCCTTACATGACTTGTTTAAAATTATTTAATTGACTAAATTTCAATAATATAATTTATTATTAATTAATCATTCTCCCTTTTAAATTATACTAGCTACGGTCTATATATAAGCATCATATTCTAGTAGGTGCAGTATAGATCATTTTTAGATTATGATATCAACCCGTATATACCTTATTAGTGTTGAAGTGTAGATGTCGTTGGTATAATCTAAATCAAGCACATGAAAACGTATCAACTATCTTAATTATCTATATATTTTAACCAACAGTGACAATAGTCAATTATCCAAATTTTACAACGGTAACAAAGTACAAATTGATACTTTTCAACGGTAACATTTGCTTTTTTTAGTGTATAAAAAGAAGGATTCATGAACTCTTCCATATTATTCTATTTTAAAATACTTAAACATATTTTATAATTATGTCTCAAGCATCTCAAACATCCAATGCAAATTTTTTTTACGTTTGTCGTTGTGGTAATTTAGCTATGTTGAGGACGTCACACACCGATACGAACCCAAGTCGATAATTCTTTAATTGTGCAATTGGGGCATGCTCTTTTTTTAAGTGTCTTGAAATTGATTCATCAACGAGCAACCCATCAAAATTGAGTTTGGGACTCGAGACATCAAATTTTCAAGGCATTACCAAATTTCAAATATTAGAAAGGCTTCAAAACTCCGAAGAAAATAGGGATTTGCTATTGACTTTATTCAAAGAAGCCGAAGAGCAGAGGGATCACTTTAAAGGATTTCTAAAAGACACCGAAATAGATAGGAATCAACTAAAACAAATATTGATATTGGCTGAAGAAAAAGAGAAAGGCCTAAAAATAATATCGTATGATTTGTTGTTAGTGGTTGCTTTTTGGAAATGTGTAACAGGGATGCAGTTGTACAATCTTATAGCTTTTACTCATGTAGTAGTACAGTCTATTAATAAAATAAAGTCTTTCTCATATGGTAAGATAATGCATTATATATATAATTTAAAGTCGATAACTGGCAACAATATCCATTAAAATAAAAATAACATTTACATAATCCAACTGTCTTAAATATCACTTCAAAAACCAGCTACTTCAACAACCAATTGTCTTAAAAGGCACTTCAAAAACCACCTATCTCAAAAACCAACCACCAAAAACTAATTATCTCAAAAGTTAATTGTGTTAATAATCAACCACCAAGAAATAATTATCTCAAAAACCAACTATCTTAATAATCAACCACCAAAAATCAACCATTTCAAAAACCAATTGTCTTAAAACCCACTTCAAAAACCAATTGTCTTAAAAATCAATAATCACAAATGCCTTACTCATCATCATTGAGCTCACCATTGAGCTCCATAACAATACCCATCAAGTCCACTGAATTTTCATCACTGCCTCCTTTTCCCTCTTCTGCCAAGCCTTCTTCTACATTCTCTTCCAGCTTCTCTTGTTCTTTTTCTTCATCTTTCTTCTATTCTAGATTCTCGTCTTCGTTTTCTTCTTCTTTCTTCTCTTTGATCTTCTCCTCTTCATTTTCTTCTTGTTTTTTCTCTTCCAGCTTCTCTTATTGTTCTTCTTCGTTCTCTTCCAGTTTCTCCTCTTCTTTTTCTTCTTCTTTTTCTACCATCTTCTCCTCCTCTTGTTCTTTCTCTCATTCCTTCATCTCTTCTATAAATTCTTTAACTTCTTCATTATAATCAATCTCATCAGAATCATTTTCATAGTTGGAAGAATCAAAAGTAATAGAATTGGTGGTTGGAGGGTTAAAATAGACAGTAGAAGATTGAGAAGGAGGCGTGACATTTAAAATGTTGTGATTATTGAGGAGGTTATGTTAAAAGCAACGGAAGTAGTAAAAGAAGAAGCTCATCTCAGAGGCAGTGATGTATAAAGAATCTTTGTTGTTTTAGCATCGGTAAAAATGACAGTTAGAGGTGGTGAAGAGGGTGTCATCCGTCGACATGACTGTTATTTGATATACTCTGATCGGTTTTCTCTAGACACTAGTCTAACTTTTCTTATTTATTTCTCAGAGATGGGTCAAAATATATGTGGGAGTCATTTGGTTTATGAATAGGGTGTGATATATCATTATTAAATTTTACATTTAATTTATCTTGCAGTAATATGATTTTTAATACCTCACCTTATCTCATTAAATGTGAAAATTTATTTCACCTTCAAGTGGGATAAACTGGTCAAAAGCATTATAATTTCTAAAATTTATTTTTCGGATAACTTAGTTCACGAATCTAACAATCCCTTTAGAAGGATGTATTAGAAAATCTAATATATGTGTTAGTCATGTTATTATATTAGACCTTGTTTGATAGGATTTTCAGTCTATATCTAATTAATGCATGCATTTTTTTACACCCTATACAATATTATGGGGTGCTGTAAATAATACATAGCAAACCATGATATTCACAATACAATGGCTATTAATACATGCATAAGAATGATTAAAGGAAAAAAATTCCCTTAATACATCAAACCAAATTTTGTATAAGAAGTAATCTCAACATAACGAATTGTAGCATTACTAAAACATCATATTTAATACTATTGGCATATGCTCTACCAAACAACCCTTATTGGAAATGGATAAAAAATGTCCTTATACATATTGGATTAGGTTCGCCTGCCATTCTACCTATCTGATTTAACAACTATATTTCTTCCACTTATTAGATCAAATTTACCACTAACATGATTTTCATGTTTAAATTTATTTTCTTATTAACAACACAATTATATAGCTTTTAATTATATTTTCATAAAACATGTGACCTTTATTTATCCACTCACATAAATTTTAATCTTACTCATCCATGACCCAACCTTACACAAAATCTATTTTATATTAGGGACCTGAAAAAGCTCATAAATACCTCTTAGTTATGGGAAAAGGCTCATAAACTTTCACCTTTTGGTCTAAAAATATCCAACCTATTTTTTGGGTAAAGAATACCCTAAACCTATTAGAAATGACTCAAAAATATACTCCTTCCACCTTTCGGTCTAAAAATATCCTCAACCGTAATTTTTATTCAAGATTCCCCTTTCATCTTTTAGTTAAAAAATATCATCAACCTTTGTTTTCTACTTATATTTATATATCTAATATTTATGATTTTAATATTGATTAAATTTTTAGCATATAAAAAATTCATAATTTTGTTATTTGAACTAAATATTTTTTTTGTTCTTTTTCTCATTTAAATTGTTTGTGCTCGAAATCTTTAGTTAAAGTTGAAGATAATTTGTAATGAACATTATTGTAATGAATCTATCAGTCATTTTCTTTATAGCGACCTGGAAATGACAGTTCGTTCACCTAGTTGTTTTTTTTGGTTTTTATGCAAGTTAATGTGTTTTGTAGATTTTGAAATTTGAAAAATTTACTTCAGTCAAAAGTTTAGGTAAATGGCCTCAGAATGCAATTCTAATAGTTTAGTTAGCTCTACAACATCGAGTTTGTTCTAGAATGACCTATGGTTTAGGTCCCTAGTCTTCCAGACGCATTTCAAGCAATCTTGTGGCTTATGGCTTAAATGAAGCTTGAGTGTAGGACCATTTTTTTGTTGAGACCACCTCCATTTAATGTCTTGATAGTTTCGTTGAGTCTGGAATACCATTTTGAATTTGTAGAATATTTGGTTTATGTTTGTGGGACCTCAAACTAATTTCGAGGTGTCTTGTAAAAACTATTGGTTTGAATCCCAAGTGCTGGTACAATAGCAGCTAGTGCCCTGATCTCGTAGAGACTAGGTGTAACACCTCGAAAATTGGTAAGTTGAAGTGGATTGAAATAGTTGCATTTTGGCACTGGTACAGATTCTACGGAAGTGATACGCCAAAACTACAGTTTCCTAAAGAAGTATATGTGGTCATTGTCAAATAAAGAACCTAATAGAGGTTAGGGTCGATTCCACGAGGAATATGTTCTAGACTTAGGCCAATTTACTGTTGATTTTACTTTTAGTCAGATTATTTCTGTAAAAAGGGAGGATTTGTAACACAAATGATTGATTGATTTTAGTGACAAGTAACCAAGTAACATGATTCGTAGTTTGTAAGATCAATATGAGATGAAACTAGGGTATATGTGTTCACCATAAATTTTTAACGCAATAAACCTTATAATAGTAACCATTTCCTAGTGTTTAACATGCAAAGTCAATAAGTTAGGTATCTCTTAAGTGATTGATCATCCAAGTAGGGAATTTCACCACACACTTGGTCTGTCTATGGGTGTATGCATTACTAATCCTTACCCTTGATCCCAGATTAGCCCTCACATATTTAGGTTAGGCTATTAGATAGTGAATTATTAACGCTAAATCTCTGTTGTTTAATCTCTTTATCCATTCATTACTTTCTTGGTCGGGCAAGTAGGAATAAGCCGAGTTCTAACGTTATGCACCATTAAAAAACATTCAAAACAAAGAGATCAACAATACATGCATAAACATTATTTAATAATTACTTAATTATTAGGTCTACATTGTTAATTACTCATGGTTCCCACGATCCTAGTTGTGAATTTAGCTACTCATGCTTGGGTAATCACAATTCATAATATGATTAATAGAATAAATCATGAACTTACAATTAGGGTAGATGAAATTTGAAATCTTTAATTGATGAACAAAAAGCAATATTATAAACAAACACTTCAATATTTTTTTTTTTTGGAAAATAAAAACATTTTAACACTTCAATAATTAAATGCTCAAATGTTTGCAAGTTAATTCTCAAAGGCAAAAGTAAAAGTATCAAGTTGTCTAACACCCAAAAAAACAAAAATTACAACTAATACTTATAGACATCAAATCCTAAACACACTAGGAAAAGGAAATCTAAGGAAATTCGGCTTAGGCAGTCATATCTACACTTGGTACCTACGACTCGTAAATGTTCCTACAGTTCATAGGCCCCCTCCGTCAATCAAAAGTTAGTCTTGTAATTTGAGAGGAATTTTTTACGTGTATGATCTACAACCCGTTGATCTTTGTACGACCTGTACTGGCTAATCGCCATTCAATCACTGGAGCTCAACTTCTCTGAACATTTCTACGAATCCATTGTACGACTCGTAGAAGTAACTAAGGCTCGTCATTAGCTTCCGTCATTTTACACTTAGCTCCCGAAATTATGACTTCAAACCACAACTCCTACCTATGACTCGTAAGTAGAGTCATCATTCATCAAAAAATCACTGTTGTTGCAAAATTTTAGTACCAACTACATCGAAACCTACTTCCTGTAAAATCCAAGAAAAGTACCATTACATCTACTAACAAATGCTTAAGACACACAAAACCCCAAATTTAAATCATTAATAATACCATAAATCCACGACACATCAACACCCTCCACTTAAAATTGTTGCTTGTCCTCAAGCGACACTATGTAGAAGTAACTAAAAAACTCAAGAAATCACATGGCATTTTCTCAATAATCAACCCTCCTTATTTCTTTTCAGCACAGTGCAGTCATTTAGTTCAATCAACAAGCCAACACATGTGGATCAATTTATGATATTGATGAGTCAGGGATTTTGACTCATTTAGGGCTTAATATCTAGAGTTTTAGTGTCCTCAATGACTACTCTATGCTCTAAACTGATGTTTAAAATCTTATTTGCAGCAATGAAGGAAAAAGATCAAGGCAAGGAAATTACCGGGAAAAAAGGAGCGAAAAAGATGAAAAAGCCGAAGAAAAGCAAGTCTGATGCTAGCCAAAGCCACTCAACGAGTCGCCGAGTGGCACTTCAGATCGACAAAAGTTCCAGGCGGCCAGCCCATGGACAAAGCCAACTCGGTGATAGAAAGGGTGATTTGGTGAAGCACCGACTGGATCAGCGATGGATGCTTTGATCGCCTAAAGTCACAGAAGGGAAGTATGTAAAAGTCAAGCCAATAAGGCGATGGAAAGGAGCACTCGGTGAGTCGCCAACTTGATTGACGAAGCTCGACTTACTCCACCGAGTGGCTCTGAAACTGAAAAATCTGGAAACGTATAAATAGAATTTTAAAAAGAAGAAAAAGGAGTTCTGAAGTTTTGGAGAGTTCCCATATTGTCTAACTTTGGGTTTTTGATCCCTTACACTGATCTTTGAGTTTTTGAGTAGAGTTTTAGGTTTATTTGATTTTGAATTGAATTCAAGAATTTTGAAGACTTGTGGATTTTTACCCAAGATGATGGAAAACATAGTTGGTAACTATTTCTTGCTCTTTATTATGTTTGGCTAAAACCCCCATTCTTGGGGGTGTGATTATGTGATTGAATGCTTCAATTAGCTTATGGGTGTTAGTATTTACTAATTTTAATGTTGATTTGAAGTGGGTTCAGTTGATAGTTGAGTTTTAATTGATGAATTGTAGTTCGAATACAATTCTAGCCTAGTATTCTAAGCTTGCCTAAGAAAGAGGTTTTAGAGTCAAAACTATTAATTGATGATTGTAGTGATTGGATTATTGTAGATTTAGCTTGAGAAAGTGGGTCTAAATTCAATCCTACCAATCTAGCTTGAAAGACTAGATTAATTGAGGTATTGGGCTGTTTATATGTGTTATGCTTGTCCAGGTTCGAGAGAAGATTCTCGATAGTTGATTGAGAAATGTCTATTGCACCTAAAGCCTAGCCTACCCACTATGATTCAATGACTTTTAGTAAATAATAATCACCCATATATCAAAATTGGTGTTCAATCGATCATATCCCCAAGGATCCCTCTCTACTTGATCACTCCCATTTCTTCATAGTTGTTAATTGTTCACTCTAATCCCCCAATTGACATTAATTGTCAAACTCCTTCAATTTTCTTTAATTGTTTCAAAAATGTCTACTTCTACAATCGATTAGAACACTCTTTTAACTTCGTAATTGAATTATTTACTGTATCACTCCCTGTGGGATCGACCCAACTCTTCGTTGGGTTTATACTTGATTGGGACCACCTACATTAGAATCGGATGAAGTGTAGTTGAGCGGTATAAAAAATTGCGCCGCTATCGGGGAGTGGTGTTTAGAATTATTTTAGTGAAGTTTAGTTGTGAACTGATTGTGTTGTAGTTGAATCAACTTATTTTTGTGTTTTTTGGCTGCTCTTGAACAGGTGAAGAGATGAGTGTTAACGGGAGCAATGCTAGCCAACTTGGGCACAATGATGACATCGGTAATTTGAACGATGTCAATGAAGATCAGCTGGGAAGTGCAGGTGCTATTCGATTGCCTCCAGTTGTGGGCAATGCGGTGTTTCATATGACTAGCACTATGTTGCAGCTATTGCAAATAAAAAGGTCTATTTGGAGGTCTAGCTACTGAGGATCCTCATGGCCACATCCGAAACTTTGTGGATGTGTGTGGGCCATTTACTTTCAAGAACATCACTCAGGAGTCGGTCCTACTTCGTTTGTTTCCCTTTTCTCTAATGGGGGAGGCAACGAAGTAGTTGGATGATTTACCAAGGGATTCGATCACTTCTTAGGAGGAGCTCACTGATGCGTTTTATGTAAGTTTTTTCCCTCCATCGAAGATGCTGACTTTGAGAGATAATATTCAGAAGTTTAAACGAGTGGATGGTGAACCAATTCATGACACATGATTGAGGTTTTAGAAGCTGCTGCTCCAATGTCCAACTCATGGACTCCCGAACAATGTGCTGCTACAATACTTCTACTGGAGTCTAAATTTAGTCAACAAGGGTGTGGCTGACCAGCTTGTTCGAGGAGGAATCATGCCACAGCTGTTTGAAATAGCGTCTGCTCTTCTTGATGAGATGACAAAAATCAACCGTGCTTGGTACACTAGAGAGGATCAAGTGTCTCCTTTGAACATCAGGATGACAAAGGAACAAATTGAGAAGGACCAAGAGTGGGATGCAAACATAGCCAAAATGATGACCCAAATGGACCTGTTGTCAAAAAAAGTCATGGGTAGTGGTTCTAAGGCTGTGCATGCTATTGGAGTTAATGGAGTAAATTCAGATGAAGCGCAATTCGAAGCTATGTACAATGAGGAAGTTCACTTCCTAACAAATCAAGGAGGAGGTTTCCATCCTAACTATCCAAGGAGGAGCAGAAACCAAGGCTGGAATAGAGAGAGGGATGACGGTTTGAGAGACCGAGATAGGGAATGGCGTGAACATGGTATGAATTGGAGAGAGCGGGACGGTGACAAAGAGCGATATGTACCTCCCCATGAGCGTCAAAAGTCAAAAGAACAAAGGTCTAATCCTGAAAATTTCTGCACTGAAGGAAATGAAAATTTCTAAAAAAGTGCTAAAGGAAATGAAAGATGGCGTCTCATCTCTGAACCACACAGTTACCTCACATTTGGTATCAATTAAGCAGCTGGAAGCACAAATAGGTCAAATCTTGACTAATTTAAACCCAAGACCAAAAGTAGGATTACCGAGTGATACCATAGTCAACCAAAAGAATGAAGCTTTAAAGCGTGTCTTCGTCGTGCCACGACGTTAAATAAGGCGCTTATTGGGAGGCAACCCAAGTTTTTAGTTTTTAATGTTGTTGTTTGAATAATGGGTGTTAGATGTGCAAGTTGAAAATTCAAAGTTGTGGGAAAAAAGGCAATTAGGTGAGCTCAGGTATCGTTCGGCGACTCGCTGAACAGGTCGACGAGCCCGATCTGGACCGCCATTTTGATTAACTAAATGGCTGGAGTTCTGTAACATTCGGTGGACAAAAGTACCATTCGGGGCATCACCGAATGGTTGGCGACATAAGTGGATATTGTCGACAGGCGCGCAAACTGAAGGTTCAAAAAGCCCTCAACCATTTTAAATTCAAAATTTCCCTTCATTTTACATTCTCTGACTTTTGCACTCTTACAATCCACTTTTAGGTCATTTTTTGCTTGTTGCTTTTGTGTAGAGATCAATTACTCGGGGGGATTTTTGCACTTTTGCTTCTGAATTTTCTTGCCTAGCATTTGTAGCTACTTTTGAGGTTGGTGTCCTGAACTTGGCTTAAAATTTTTAGTAGTTTGTGATGCATGCTTGTTTATTGTTGGTGCTATTGCTTAATCTTGGATAATTGATTGATTTTTAAGTGAGGGCCATTGTCGTATCGTGTTAGTGTTTGTGTTTAGCCTATAATTATTTATTTCCATGTTTAAATTGATTAAACTCGTAGGTGTGTTGTGTCTGTTGTGGGTGAAGTATGAGTAGCCCTAATTCTATTGATCGACTTAATTTATCCAGTGATAGAGCGGGTGACATCATTCTTAATGGCAAAAGACGTTGATTGGTCAATTTTTGACAAATCGGGTGAAGTCTAAGTACCCCGGGGTCATTATTGGTATGGGTCTGGGCTTAATTGTATAAAATAGTGGGTTAATTTCATTATCGTGGGTTGTGGGTTAAAAATTGAAGGTCGGGGTCAAATTGGCACGAGAGACCAGTCACGGGCTTAGTCGAGCTCGCCGAATGGCTCGGCGGTTCACTAAGAGACTCATTGATCGCCTTTTTATTCTTCCTTTTTTTATGAATTATTTCTGTAACATTCGGTGATATGCCTGAGCTCGCAGAGTTCACTAGGCGACTCACCGAATGTCTGTTAGATCACCCTTTCTCAGCCCCAATTTTAGAAAATTATGTAACTTTCGGTGAGCTAAATTTAGTTCGCCGAATGGTGTCGGTGAATCACCGAAAGACCCCGTACCTCGCCGACTTGTGCTCATATCTGAGAAATTCTATTATGGAACTTTTGGCGTGCCCGATTTGGTTCGCCAAATGGGTTCAACGACTCGCCAAACTACTCGACGAGTTTTCCTACAAATTTTAAAACTTTGATATTTTTTGAACTATTTCTAATGCATTGGTTTATTCTATGTTGTTTTGCAGGTATGTACAGACCTAAAGTTCCGGGAAGAAATCAACCACCCCGGAAGAGAGCACGGGGAATAGTGATAAACGAGGGTGCTACGGGATGAGTCTGGAATTTTGACTCATTTAGAGCTTTTTATTCATAGTATTAGTGTCCTCGATGCCTATTTTGTGCTCTAAACTGACGTTTTAATGCTAATTTGCAGATATAAAGACAAAAGAGCAAGGCAAGGATATTACCGGGTAAAAAAGAGCGAAAAAGATGAAAAAGGCTGAAGATAGTGAAAGCTGAGAATCACCAAAGCCACTTCACCGAGTTGCACTTTAGTTCGCTTAATGTTCTAGACTGCCATCCCTATGGAGAAGCCAACTCGATAAAGAATTTAGACCTTCGGTGAACCGCCGAATGAATCGGCGATAGAGAATTTGATCGCCTAAAGTTACAGGGTCTAAAGGATGATGAGTTAAGGCAAACCGGCAATGGAAAGGAGCAAATGGCGCATCACCGACTGGGTCAGCGATGCTCAACTAACTCCGCCTAGTGACCCTGGAGGCCAAAATCTAAAACGTATAAATTGTTTTTCAAAAGAAGAAAAGAGGATTCTATCATATCCATTGATTTTTCCTGAGTAATTTTACCACTGTTGAACTTTGAGCTTTCGTCTTGAACATTAGGTTTCTTAGTTTTTAGGAGTTTTCTAGTAGTTTTTGAGTTGGGTTTTGGATTTGAAGCTGAATTGAAGCATTGTAAAGATTCGGAGATCAATACCCAGCTATGGAGAACATAATTGTTATTGATTTGTTACTTTTTATGATGTGTGGCTAAAACCCTCATTCTTGGGGGTGTGATTATTTGATTATTTGTGTAAATTAGCTTATGGGTGTTGTTAATTACTGATTTAATTGCTGTTTTGAAGTAGGTTTTATTGGTAATTGAGTTTTAACTCATGAATTGTAGTTGCCAATGCAATTATAGTCTAGTATTCTATGCTTGATTGAGAGAGAGGTTTTAGAATTAAGATTACCAATTGATGATTGTAGTTATTGGGTTATAATGAGTTTAGCTCGAGAGAGTGAACCTTAATTTGATCCTACTTATCTAGCTCGAGAGAGTAGGTAACTTAAGGTTTTGGGCTGTTTATAGTATGATGCCTGTCGAGGTTCGAGAGAACTCACTTGATTCGTGGTAGTTGATCGAGAGATGACTATCACATCTAAATCCTAGCCTACCCACTAAGGTTCAGCAACTTTTGGTAATTAATAATCACCCGTATAGCGAAATTGGCAACTAATCGATCATATCCCCAAGTACCCATTATCTACTTGATCACTCCCCCATTTGACACTTGTTGTCAACCCCTTTGATTTACTTCAATGATTTCAATTATTAATATTCCTACAATCGATAAGAACACATTTATAACATCATATTTGAATTCCCTACTGTATCACTCCCTGTGGGATCGACCCCAAATCTTTGTTGGGTTTATACTAGATTGCGATCGCCTACAGTTAGAATTTGATAAAGTGTAGTTGAGCGTTTATCAAAAATGGCGCCGCTGCCGGGGAGTGGTGTTTAGAATTCTCTTATTGAAGTTTGGATTGTGATCTTTTTGTGTTGTAGTTGAATCGACTTACTTTGTTTTGTGTTTTGTTGTTGGCTGTTTGTGTCCACGTGACGAGATGAGTGTGAACGAAAGTAACGGTAGCCAACTTTGCCACCAAGATGACATCGGTAACAAAACGATGTCAATGACATTCAAGTTGGTGGTGTAGGTGCTATCCGATTGCCTCCGGTTGTGGGGAATACTGTATTCCACGTGATTAGCACGATGTTGCAACTCTTGCAAATGAAAGGACTATTCAGAGGGCTAGCTCGTGAGGATCCCCATGATCATATTCGGAACTTTGCGGACGTATGTGGTCCATTCTCATTCAAAATCATTTCACAAGAGTCAGTCCGACTCCGATTGTTTTCTTTCTCTTTGATGGGAGAAGCAACCAAATGGTAAGCTGATTTACCGGTGGACTCAATTACATCTTGGGAAGAGCTGACCGAGGCATTTTATGTATGATTTTTCCCTTCTTAGAGGATGATGGCATTGAGAGATAATATTTAAGGTTTTAAACGTTTAGATGGTGAGCCAATCCATGAAACGTGGTTGAGATTTCAGAAGTTGTTGCTTCAATGTACAACTCATGAACTTCCAAACAATGTGTTGTTACAACACTTCTACCAGAATCTAGACTTGGTGAACAAAGGTGCAGCTGATCAACTTGTCCGAGGAGGAATTATTCAGCAGCCTTTTGAGATATCGTCAACTCTCCTTGATGGGATGACGAAGATAAATCGAGCGTGGTATACTTGGGAGGATCAAGTGTCTCCTTTAAATTTCAGGATGACCAAAGAACAAATAGGAAAAGATCAAGAGTGGGATGAAAACATGGCTAAAATGATAACCCAAATGGATCTTTTGTCAAAACACATCATAGGTAGTGGTTCTAAGGCCGTGAATGTTGTTGGTGTTAGTGGGGTGAACTGTGATGATGCACACTTTGAGGCTCTATATAATGAGGAAGTGAGTTTTCTTGCAAATCAAGGAGGAGGTTTCCGTTCGAACTATCCAAGACCGAGCGGTAATCAAGGTTAGAATAGAGAGCGTAATGACAGTTGGAGAGACCGTGACAGTGAATGGCCTGACCGTGGGACTAACTGGAAGGAACGGGATGGTGACAAAGAGAGATATGTACCTCCCATGAGCGCCAAAAGCCTAAAGAGCAAAGGATTGACCAGGAAAACTTTCGGACTGAGGATATGCTTGCACGTATTCTCAATAAAGTGGAAGGGTCAGACAAGGTGCTTTAAGAAATGAAGGAGGATGTCTCAATGCTAAATCTGACGGTTACTTCTCATTCGGTGTCCATTAAAAAACTAGAAACACAAATGGGTCAAATCTCGACTCATTTGAATCCAAGGCCAAAAGAGGGACTACCGAGTGACAGCATGGCCAATCCTAAGAATGAATCTTGAATGAGTATCCTTGTCGTGCCACGATGTTAAATAAGGCACTTCATGGGAGTCAACCGAAGTTCTTAAGATTTTAACATTGTTGTTTGAATAACGGGTGTTGAATATGCAGGTTGAAAAATTGAAATTTTGGGAAAATGAGTAGTTAGGGGAGCTCAAGACCAGTCAGCGACTCGTCGAACAGGTTGGCGAGACCGATCTGAATCGCCGGTTTAACCATCTAGCTAGCTAGAGGTTGTGTAAAACTCGGCGGGCAAACAAACCATTCGGCGATGGTCGGCGACGTAAGTGACCTCGCCGATCAGCGCGCGAGCGAAAGGGTCACAAAGGGGCTGAACGTTTTTTAAATTCAAAACTCTCCCTCATTTCATATTTGTTCGACTTCTACACTTTCACAACCAAACTTTAGCATTTAGTTTTCCTATTTCTTGATTTGTGTGTGGGATCAATTACTCGGAGAGGATTTTAGGATACTTTGCTAGCCTAGCATTTCAATCCTCTGCTTCTAAGGGTGGTTACCCAAACCCCGTCATTACATTTTGGTAAACTCAAATGTGTGATCATTTCCTGGTTGTTTTTATTGTGTATTGTTGATTTGTTGAATGTGTATTGATAATGAATGCGAGTATCTTGTTTCATTTAGTGTTAATTAGCCGTAAATTGTGAAATCCCGCATTTTAACATGATAAATTTTGTGGGTCGTGTTGATTTTGTGTTGGGTCTAGTGTGGGTGAAGTCTGAGTAACCTCGAATTCTGCCGATTGTCTGATTTTGCCCAATGATAGAGCGGTTAACGTCATTGTTAAGGGAAAAAGACGTCAATATGCCAATTTTGGGTCAAATCGGGGGAAGTCTGAGTACTCCGAGCCCATGAGTAGTATGGGTCTAGGTTCAATTTCATAGAATAATGGTTTAATTTTGTTTTCATGGGCTGCGGGTGAGAAATTGAAGGCCGAGGTAAAAAATTGGCAGGTTGGACTATTCGACGAGCTGGGTCGAGCTCGCCGAGTTGTTCGGCGGTTCGCCTAAAGACCTCTTGGCCACCTTTTTATCTTGCATTTTTTGATTTGTGTTCTGTAACATTCGACGATATGCCTGAGCTCGCCGAGTTCACTCGGCAACTTGCAGAATGTCCCTTTTGATCGCCCTTCTGCTCCCCAATTTTCTGAAATTATTCAGTAACTTTCGGTGAAATACTTCTAGTTTTCCGAATGGTGTCGGCGATTTGCCGAAAGGCCCTGAATATCGCTATCCTATTCTGAATTTTTGCAGATTTTATTCTGTAACATTCAGCGTGCCCGACTTGGCTCGCCATATGGGTTCGACGAGTCTTCCTGCAACTGTTACACTTTGATTTTTTTGCTGAACTAAGTCTAATGTTTTCAACTTTGTTTTGCAGGAATGGCTAGACCTAATGTCCCAGGGAGAAATCAACCACCCAGAAAGTGGGCACGAGACATTGTGATAAATGAAGGGGCTGCACCCTCCTGGAAAGCACCGGCTAAGATTCCTCCAATAGGGTGGAAAGGTAAAAGGAAGGGTCCCGTACAACCCACACCAGCGGAGGGGAGCTCCGACAGCGAGGGCATAGATGCCATTCACCTCACCACCTCTGGTAGTGAGGACCACTCGGGTGATAGCTCTTCGGCCTCTCCATCTGAGCCGGAAGATGACTAACTCCTACAGGCTAGGAGAGTGTAGCTACGCTCCAAGGTAATGAATGATCCAGCTCGGATCCCGGTGCCTCCAACGCCTCCTCCACCTCCAGCTCAGGTAGTAGTGCAGGCTCTCCCACCAGCTCAGGTTCCTCCCCCCGATCACTCAACAGATTAAAGGCCAAGGGTTTGAGGATGATTTTAGAAGAGAAGCGGTTGTCTACTGACGGTATTGTAGACCGGTACCCAGAGGTGTGGGACATGTTAAAGTTCCATAAGTTCGAGATATTCACTAAGCCCCATGGCTCATACATTCCTACTTGGGTCCAGAAATTCTACTCGGCGTACGGGGAGCTGGTGCCAAAGGGTAAGAAAAAGGCCGGCGCTTTCAAGCCGGTTGACTATGTGGTAGTGCGGGGCCGAAAGGTGAAGTGCAGCAACACCGAGATCAATAAGGTTCTTGGGTGTACGAGGAACTTCATGCACTACTATATTGACAAAATCTAGAACAAGACCCTTGATGATTTGAAGGGTTGGTTAGCGCCACTAATTTCTGACACCACGCCACAGTGGATTGAGGCTAGTGTTCCTATTGAGAAGAAGGACCTGAACGTGGCTACCAGGTATTGGTTCGGCTTCATCAATAGGACACTTATGCCATCGGATAATGAATCAATAGTTCGGCATCCAAAATCTGTGTGTTTGGGCTGTATCATGGATAGGGATGACCTTAATCTTAGTCTGATCATCGAGCAAGAGATGGACATGAGGGCTAAGCAGAGTCAGACAACTCTTTCCTTTCCTGTGCTGATTACTGAGTTGTGTAGGCGGGACCGTGTTTCGATGATTGAGAATACGGATGTGGAAGTGACTCCCACGTCCACCACTGACATCCGACGGATTGAGGTCGAGTATATGAGAGATGAGGCTGATCGAAGGAGAGCTGCTCCAGCGGATACGTCCCCGGTAGTCGATGTTGATATGTTGCCGACTGAGGCAATACTTCCCCCTCAGGCCAGTGAGCCTACAGGTACTCTGGTCCCTCTATTTCTGCTTCTCCTGGTTCATCTACTGTACCCCCTCCTTCTAGTGCTGCTGCTGCTGCCTCCCGACCCCCTATCACCTAGGCCATACGGTACAAGATGGGCCATCTGACTCAATATACTGATGTGCGTGCCTCCCGTGTAGAGGCCGCTGTGCCTGGGTTGATTGAGCGGGCTATTGCTGCTGCCCTGGCTCCGATTAAGGTTGAGCTAAGAGAGCATAAAGAGTCGATAGAGGCCTACAGATTTGCTTTGGATGCTCTTACAGTGAGGTTAGAAGCTTGTGATCAGGGCCGAGGTGATTCTGATGTTGTGACGGCCTTGAAGGCCGATATTGTTGGGCTGAGGAAGGATATGGATGAGCTGAACTCCAGTGATCTATCAATGCTATTCGGCATAGTAGAGATCCCCGACGTTCCGAGCACTGATGTTCCAGCCAGTTCTGAGATTCCTCCGGCTACTACTACCAGAGATGTTGCTATGGATGAGGTTTAGGCTGAGTCTGAGGCTGAGACCGATGAGGAGGAGCTTGGTGTTCGTGATGCAGCCGTGTATGATGATCTGGAGGACCTTGAGGGTGCGATGGTCCAATCGGTTGTGGAGGTGTCTTTGAGAGATACCTCGATGATGGGTTCTAGTGGAGCCAATGATGCTGATGAGCGGTGCACTGATTCCCTGATAGATGGAGTCACCGACATGCAGAGTTCACCCCAGGCTTAGCCTGGCATGATGATCCTTTTCACTCCCTTTATGTTATTTTTAGACTGTTTTACTATTTTTGAGCATTTGAGGACAATTGCTAGTTTAGGTTGGCGGGGTGAGGTATTTCTATACCCACACTTTTGAGCTGTTTTTATGGATATTCTTTTTTCTTTTGGGCTATTTTTGTGAATGCTTTGCTTTTATGAATGCGGATCTTTGTTTATATAT